>CAUYLG010037587.1:0-50367 GCA_963573385.1 Cacajao melanocephalus
ATGTTTACATGAGAAGCAAGGAAAGATCTAAAATCAACACCCTATTGTCAAAGTTGAAAGAGCCAGAGGAGCAAGATCAAAAAAACTCAAAATCTAGCAGAAGACAAGAAATAACTAAGATCAGAGCAGAACTGAAGGAGAGAGAGACACAAAAAAACCGTCAAAAAAATCAATAAATCCAGGAGCTGTTTTTTTTAAAGATCAACAAAATAGGCCACTAGCCGGATTAATAAAAAAGAAAAGAGACAATAATCAAATCAATGCAATAAAAGACGATAAAGGGGATATCACCACAGATTCCACAGACATACAAACCACCATCAGAGATTACTACAAACAACTCTATGTACATAAACTAGTAAACCTGCAAGAAATCAGCAAATTCCTGGACACTTTCATCCTCCCAAGGCTAAAACATGAAGAAGTCGAAACCCTGAATAGACCAATAACAAGGGCTGAAGTTGAGGTGGTAATTAATAGCTTTTCCACTAAAAGAAGCCCAGGTCCAGATGGGTTCACAGCTGAATTCTACCAGACATACAAAGAGGAGCTAGTACCACTCCTTCTGAAACTGTTCCAAACAATCCAAAAAAGAGGGAATCCTTCCAAAATCATTTTATGAGACCAATATCATCCTGATACCAAAATCCGGCAGAGACTCAACAAGAAAAGAAAACTTCAGACCAATATCCATGATAAACATAGGTGCAAAAATCTTCAATAAAATACTAGCAAACTGATTGCAACAGCACATCAAAAAGCTTATCCATCACAATCAAGTAGGCTTCATCACAGGGATCCAAGGCTGGTTCAACATATGCAAGTCTATAAACATAATTCACCACATGAAAAGAAACAAAGGCAAAAACCACATGATTATCTCAATAGATGCAGAGAAGGCCTTTGACAAAATTCAACAACCCTTTATGCTAAAAACTCTCAATAAACTAGGTATTGATGGAACGTATCTCAAAATAAGAAAACCTATTTACAACAAACTCACAGCCAATATCACACTGAATGGGCAAAAACTGGAAGCATTTCCTTTGAAATCTCTCACCAGACAAAGATTCCCTCTCTCACCATTCCTATTCAATATAGTGTTGGAAGTTCTAGCCAGAGCAATCAGGCAAGAAAAAGAAATAAAGGGCATTCAGTTCGGAAAGGAGGAAGTCTAATTGTCTCTACTTGCAGACAACATGATTGTGTATTTAGAAGACCCCATCGTCTCAGCCCAAAATCTCCTGAAACTGATAAGCAACTTCAGCAAAGTCTTAGGATACAAAATCAATATGCAAAAATCACAAGCATTACTATACCCCAATAACAGAGTTAAAGAGAGCCAAACCAAGAATGAACTGCCATTCACAATTGCTACAAAGAGAATAAAATACCTAGGAATACAACTAACAAAGAATGCAAAGGACCTCTTCAAGGAGAACTACAAACCACTGCTCAACGAAATAAGAGAGGACACAAACAGATGGAGAAACATTCATGCTCATGGTTAGAAAGAATCAATATCGTGAAAATGGCCACACTGCCCAAAGTAATTTATAGTTTCAATGCCATCCCCATCAAGCTACCAATGACCTTCTTCACAGAACTGGAAAAAACCACTCTAAACTTCATATGGAACCAAAAGAGAGCCCACATAGTCAAGTCAATTCTAAGCAAAAAGAACAAAGCTGGAGGCATCATACTATCTGACTTCAAACTATACTACAAGCCTACAGTAATCAAAACAGCATGGTACTGGTACCAGAACAGAGATATAGACCAATGGAACAGAACAGAGGCCTCAGAGGCAATGCCACACACATCTACAACCATCTGATCTTTGACAAATCTCACAAAAAACAAGCAATGGGGAAAGGATTCCCTGTTCAATAAATGGTGTTGGGCAAACTGGCTAGCCATGTGTAGAAAGCAGAAACTGGACCCCTTCCTGATACCTTACACTAAAATTAACTCCATATGGATTAAAGACTTAAACATAAGACCTAACACCATAAAAACCCTAGAAGAAAACCTAGGCAAAACACTTCTGGACATAGGCATAGGCAAGGACTTCATGACCAAAACACCAAAAGCATTGGCAACAAAAGCCAAAATAGACAAATGGGATCTAATTAAACTCCAGAGCTTCTGCACAGCAAAACAATCATTAGAGTGAATCGACAACCAACAGAATGGAAAAAAAAATTTGCAATCTACCCATCTGACAAAGGGCTAATATCCAGAATCTACAAAGAACTGAAACAGATTTACAAGAAAAAAACAAATTAGCCCATTCAAAAGTGGGCAAAGGATATGAACAGACACTTTTTGAAAGAAGACATATCTGAGGCCAACAAACATATGAAAAAATGCTCATCATTACTGGTCATTAGAGAAATGAAAATCAAAACCACATTGAGATACCATTTCACTCCAGTTAGAATGGTGATCATTAAAAAAATCTGGAGACAAGAGATGCTGGAGAGGATATGGAGAAATATGGACACTTTTACACTGTTGGTGTGAGTGTAAACTAGCACAACCATTGTGGAAGACAGTGTGGCGATTCCTCAAGGACCTAGAAATAGAAATTCCATTTGACCCAGAAATCCCATTACTGGGCATTATCCAAAGGATTATAAATCGTTCTATTTTAAGGACACATGCACACGAATATTCATTGCAGCACTGTTTACAATAGCTAAGACCTGGAACCAACCTAAATGCCCATGGATGATAGAATGGACAGGGAAAATGTGGCACATATAAACCGTGGAATACTATGCAGCCATAAGAAACAATGAGTTCATGTCCTTTGTAGGGACATGGCTGAACCTGGAAACTATCATTCTCAGCAAACTGACACAAGAACAGAAAAATCAAACACCACATGTTCTGACTCATATGCGGTTACTGAACAATGAGAACACATGGACACAGGGAGGGGAGCATCACACACTGGGGTCTGTAGGGGGGAACTAGGGGAGTTACAGCGGGGTGGGGATAACATGGGGAGAAATGTCAGATATAGGTGATGGGGAGGAAGGCGGCAATCCACAATGCCATGTATGTACCTATGCAACAATCTTGCATGTTCTTCACATGTACCCCAAAACTTAAAATTCAATAAAATATATATTAAAAACAAATGTTAAAGGCAGCTAGACAGAAGGGGCAGATCACTTAAAAGGAAACCCCATCAGGCTAATGGTAGATATTTCAGCAGAAACCGTACAGTACAGAAGGGATTGGGGGCTTGTATTTAGCATTCTTAAAAAAAGAAATGTGGCATTTCCTCAAGGATCTAGAACCAGAAACACCATTTGACTCAGCAATTGCATTACTGGGTATATACCCAAAGGATTATAAATCATTCTACTATAAAGATACATGCACTAGTATGTTTATTGCAGCACTGTTCACAATAGCAAAAATTTGGAACCAACCCAAATGCCCACCAATGACAGACTGTATAAAGAAAACAAGGCACATATACACCATGGAATACTATGCAGCCATAAACAAGGATGAGTTCATGTTCTTTGCAGGGACATGAATTAAGCTAGAAACTATTACTCTCCACAAACTAACATAGGAACAGAAAACTGAACACCACGTATTTTCACTCATAAGTGGGAGGTGAACAATAAGAACCCATGGACAAAGGGAAGGGAACATCACACACTGGGGCCTGTCAGGGATGGGGGCCTAGTGGAGGGATAGCATTAGGAGAAATACTTCATGTAGATGATGGATTGATGGGTGCAGCAAACCACCATGGAACATTTATATCTATGTAACAAACCTGCATGTTCTGCACATGTATCACAGAACTTAAAGCATAATATATAAATAAACTTGGAAGATGGGGCAAGACGGTGGAATAGAAGTCTTCATGGAGTATTCCTCATGAAAGGACACCAATTTAACAGATACGTACACCAAAAGTACCTTTATAAGAACACTCAGGGGAGCACAAACAGTAACTTGTTTTAACTTCATATCACTGAAAAGATAGAGGAAAAATTAAAATATCTGAAACCACGCCTCACCCATCCTCCAGCAGTGATAGCACGATTCAGAGAGCATTTCTATGCACTGGGCAGTGGAAGAACTCAGCGACTGTGAGGCATTAATCTCAATGCTGCCCTGTTACATCAGAAAGCAAAACCAGACCAAACTAAGCTGATACCTGCCCACAGAGGGAGCATTTAAACCAACCTTTCTTTCAAAATCTGAAACATGGCAAGAATGTACACTTTCACCACTGTTATTCAACATGGTACTCAAAGTCCTAGCTAGAGCAAGAGGAAAAAAATAAGTGCATCCAATTTAGAACAGAAAAAAAGTCAAATTATCCTTGTTTGCAAATAATATATTTGGAAAAAACTAACAAGTCTACCAAAAACTATTAGAACTGATAAACAAATTCAGTAAAGTTGCAAGATATAAAATCAACATATGAATTCAGAATTAATTATATATGCTGTGAAAGGAAAACAAATCTTAGGATCCCAAAATTACTCAGCTAAGGAAAAAGTTATGCTGGGAACTATGCCAGGCAAACCTGCCTCTTATTTTATTCCTAAATAAGATAGCTACAAAGATAAAAAGCTGCATTCCTCCCCCACAAGTTGCCCAAGAGGAAATTCTTTGTGGACAAAGGACAGACAGAACTCAAAATCATTACTCTGAGGCTCACCTGAGATAAATGCATATCTGATTGCTTCTTCCGTCCTATTGTTTATGTAAAAATGTAGATTAACTGAGCCAGATTAAATTGTGTATTCAGTGGAAGGATGATCAAAGACTCAATAAAAATGCAACCTTTTGTCTCTTATCTACTTCTCACCTGGAAGCCCCCCACCCTATTATTTTAAACGTTCTCACCTTACTGAACCAAACCAATGTATATATTGATTGATGTCTCATGTCTTCCTAAAATGTATAAAAGCTAGCTGTACCCTGATCACCTTGCATGTATGTCTTCAGGACTTCCTGATGTTGTGTGATAGGTACATCCTTAACCTTAGCAAAATAAACTTTCTAAATTCATTGATACTTTTTGGTTTACAATGCCAATAGTGAACCATCTAAAAAGGAAATGAGAAATTAATATCATTTATGATAACCGCAAATGGAGTTACATACCTAGGAATTAACCAAAGAAGCAACAGATCTTGCTATGAAAACCATGTAACACTGACCCAAGAAATTGAAGAGGACACCAAATATGGAAAGATATTTCATGTTCATAGATTGGAAGAATCCATATTGTTAAACTATCCATACTACTTGAAGTAGTGTACAGATTCAATGCAATCCCCATCAAAATACTAATGACATTTTTCACAGAAATTAAAAATAAAATAGTATCCTAAAATTTATTTGGAAACACAAAACATCCAGAATAGCAAAAGCTATCTTGAACAAACAGAACAAACCTGGAGGAGACGCATTACATGACTTCAGATTATACTACAGAGCTATAGTAACCAAAATGGCATGGTATTGGAAACAGACACAAATACCAATGGAAGAGAATAGTGAACCCAGAAATAAATCCATACACTGATAGTGAACTGATTTTTTAAAAAGCTGCCAATAACATCCCTGGGTAAGACAATCTCTTCAATACGTGGTGCTGGGAAAACTGGATATCCATATGCAGAGGAATAAAACTAGATCCTTATCTCTCACCATATGGAAAAATAAATCAAAATGGATTAAAGACTTAAATCTAAGACTTTGAACTATGACACATCATTTTGCCCACATCAGTGTCCTGAAGAGTTTCCCAAACTGATTTAGGCAAAAGCTTCTTGAGCAGATAAACAGAAATGGGATCACATTTAGTTAAAAAGCTTCTGCACAGGAAAAGATACAATCAACAAATTGAAAAGACAACCCACAGAATGGGAGAAAATATTTGCAAACTGCCCATATGACAAGGGCTTAAAATCCAAAATACATAAGGAGCTCAAACAACTCTATAGGAATTAATATTATAATTCTCATTTTTTTGATGGGCAAAATATTTGAATAGACATTTCTCAAAAGAAAACATAAGTATGCCAAATAGACATATGAAAAAGTACTCAACATCCCACTGATCATCAGAGAAATGCAAATCAAAACTACAATGAGATATCGTCATACCCCAGTTTCAATGGGTTTCATCCAAAAGACAGGCAATAACAAATGCTGGTGAGAATGCAGAGAAAAACAGAACCATCATATACTGTTGGTGGGAATATAAATTAGAATAATCACTATGAAGATAAGTTTTCGTTTCTAAGAAAACTAATGAATAGACCTACCTTGTGATTCAGCAGTCCCACTGCTGAATATCTACCAAAAGGAAAGGAGATAAAAATATGGAAAAAATATATGCACTTGCATGTTTGTTACAGCACTGTTCACAATGGACAGTATTTGAAAGCAACCTAACAGATGGCCAATATTCGAAGCAACTTAACCCTCTGCCTATCAACAGATAAATGGATAAAGAAAATGTAGTACTTATACATAATCAAGTACTATTCAGCCTTAAAAAGAAATGAGATTCTGTTATTTGAAATATCATGAAATAAAACTAGAGGTCTCGATGGCCTGTACCATTTGGTACATTTTTGCAATGGCTGGTACTGGTTGTTCCTTTCCAGATTTTTTTTGTGTGATGACTCACACAAATATTAATTTTTAAAATATGAGCATAAAAGGAGTATTAGAGCAGAAACAAATGCAAAGACATGTAATTTATAACTTAAAAAACCCAGTGGTTCATTTTCTGACAGTCTGATACTGCCATTGTTATATTTTTTCTCTTCCAAATGCTGATGTTGTTTAATGTTTGATAGCATTTATATTTTCCATATGCACCATAAATATTTTCTACTAATTTTTCCCTTTGGTTTTCGTATTCTAGAGGAATCTCATCAGCAAATATAATTTCTGAGTGTTCATAGTGTTTATGCCTGATTCCAGGAGAATGCAAATTAGAATGGGGTTTCTACAAGTTTCTCTCTCTTCAAACAAAATATAAAGTGGTTCCACAGCTTGAATTAGGAGCAAATTTATTTTCCTCTAAAAGGATAACAGTATACAAGTTATAACAGTGCTTCTCTGTGGGAAAGAAAGGAGAGTGAATCTCCTTCCTCTCCAAGAAGGGTTTTGATGCTGAGGGTTAAAAAGAGGGTCTAGTCATTCCAAATAACTGCAAATCTACAGTAATCTGGGTCCTTGGACATGGGAAAATTCATTCTTCTGTCAACATCTACTGCTTTCAGACACTATACTAAGCAGAAGAATTAGCCACAGATCCTTCCAATAAGGAGCTCTAAAATGTTTCTAACAACCATAATACATAATGGAAAGTGATATCACAAAAGAAGTAGAAACAAAATGTTATCAGAGAAAAACACGGAAGTCCCCGGCTGAGAGCCAGTTCCAGCATGGCAAAGCAGGGTAGAAATAGTAAGTTTGAAATTGAGACATTAATTTAATACATGGCACTGAATTCAATCAAAAGCACCTATTATTGACAATATTCAAAATATTTACACTTTTTTTTATTTAATAGATTCCAACCAAATGAAAATTTTGAGTAAAATTAAAATTGGTAATGAGCACCATGAAAAATTTCAAACCACATAATTGTTAAAGAACAGGTGTTATGTACTTACAAATAAGTTTGAGTGTAAATTTGTAATACATTCAAATTCAAATTGAGTAAATAAAAGGAGATTAACAGCCATCTGACACTTCAAGCAATAGTAAAGTCAAAATCTCATTACCATCATATAAGTTTTCCATTCATGCTATAACAAATAACCATAAACTTAATGGCTGAAAACAACACAAACTTATCATCCTACAGTTGTTATTAGACGTATGACACAGGTCTCACTAGGCTAAAATCTAGGTATCTTTAGGTATTGGTAGGACTGTTTATTCTGCAGACTCTAGGGAGAATCTATTCCTTGCCTTTTCAAGCTTTGAGAGGATCCCTCATTTATTGGCTCATAGAGGATCTTTCATTTCTTGACTCATGGATCCATTCCTCCATCTTCAAAGAGAGCAACATTGCACGTTTCTGACTCTTCTTTTGTTGTCACATCACTTTCTCACGTCAGCTGGGAATTATGCTCTGCTTTTACAAACAATAACTGGATTGCACCCCTTGGATAATCCTGGATAATCTACCCATTGCAATGTCATTAGCCTTAATCAAATCTGCAATGTCCCTTTTGCCACGTAAAGTAATGTGTTCACATTTCTAAAGATTGAAATATGGACTTCTTTGGAAGTCATTGCTCTGCCTACCACACCACCTCATTGATTTTTTGACTTAGCTACTATGAGGTCCTCTCATTTCAAAAAAGAACAAATGGTACTTGTTCAAATGCAGAGAATTATTCCCTGTTCCCTCTTTTTAAGAGCTGTTAAGAAGCCGGGTGCGGTGGCTTACACCTGTAATCCTAGCACTTTGGTAGGCCGAGGAGGGAGGATCATGAGGTCAAGAAATCGAGACCATCCTGGCCAACATGGTGAAACCCTATCTCTATGTAAAAATACGAAAATTAGCTGGGCGTGGTGATGTGCGCTTGTAGTCCAAGCTACTTGGGAGCCTCGCTTGAACCTGGGAGGCGGAGGCTGCAGTGAGCCGAGATCCAGCTTGGTGACAGAGAGAGACTCTGTTTCAAAAACAAAAACAAACAAACCAGAAATAGCTGGTAGGGATATGTATGTGGAAAGGAAAATGGTCCAGATTTACCTGAAAGGCTCAAACTACAGACATGTTTCCGATAAAAGCAGGAATTAGTATAATAGCCTAACTGCATTATCTCTTCCCCCATTCTCCCACAGAATAGAGCTTTCCTGAACCTCTTTTACTAATGAAATTTTGTTATAGTTACATGTTTGGGGATAGAAAAAAAGAATGAGAACCAGTGTGTGACTTCCTTTGTACTATTAACTCTGGCTTGATTTAGACAGAATAAAAGAAATCTGAACTCAAGAACATGTTTGCTATGTTTCAATCTTTCAAAACAATCAAGTAAATATTTCTGAAGCTTGAAAGTCTTACGACTATTTCCTAATGTGTTCATTATTTTGTTTAGTCTCCTAAGACAAGCCAAAATTACTGACATTTGTATTACTAAAAGCCCTTGAAGTTTAACAAGTTGCTTTTCATTGTTTCTTTGATCCAAAGCATGGCAAGGCAGGTCTCAAAGACAATTAAGCTAGTAAAATAATGGTAAAATTTTCTGAAAATGCCTTGTAATTAAACACGATAGGAATTTCAGAAGCACTTGGATTAGACAACTCAATGGCTGAGAAGTAAAGCTGGGGAAAAACTAATTTTAGGTTTGAAACTATTAACAGTACATTTTATTAAACAAATTTCTTTCATAAATCTGGAAAAGTTTATATCTTCTAATACATTGGTGCTTCTAATAAAAGCTCTTCATGTCTCAAATAAGAATCCTTACTTTTAGATAACTTAAACCAGATAAATGGGGGAGAAAAATATTTGCAAAAAAGTTTCTTTATAGAATTTTGGAGAAAAAAGAAGCCATTTTGACAGAGTTAGAAAGTATCTTAACAATTACTAAATAAGCACATCCTGCTCTGAAACTCTGTCTCCTAACTGAGATTTATTGGGATAACATTTCTAAGTCAATACTGTCTATAAAGGAATACATTTTAAAATATTGATGCCATATGTCATGAAGCTGTAGGAAGCCTTCAGTATATGTTTGGGAAATTAATGAGTACATGGGTATAATATCCATTTCATCTGAGGCAATAATAAAGATCCAGGAATTTTATTTTCTCATTGGCATCTCTCCTAATATAACTTGTCTTTGCCACTTGGTGAAATTATTAACGTTCCTTATAGTCACCCTATTTTTAAATAAAGTTGATACTCTTAATTATTTGAGTCAGAGGGCTAAAGATAAAAAGATAAATCTATGTTTAACATGTTTTTAAAGAGATAAACCTATGTTAAACATAGAAAAGATTTAACATAAAAAGATAAAAAGATTTAACATAGAAGTAATTACATAAAATAAAAAAAACACTGAAGATATCTTGCATTCAGAATCAGAAGTATTTTTAAATTATTGACATATTCAAGTTATATTTTAGTGGTAAATATTTTCGAGATTTTTCAGAAAGGATAATGGAAACATAGTAATATTTCAGAGCATTTTCTAATTTAGAAATACATTAAAATGCTGTTATTTGCCATTATTTATGAAATCCAATGAACATACTAGTTACTGATGATATTAATCTGTACTATGTAATTTTCTACTATTGTTAGTAAATAGGAATCTAAGGACCAGACACTGTTTTACTTTCAGAAGTTACACAATGTAGAAAATCAAATAACTGAAAGAAATACTCTTTGAGGTTTTCCTTGAGATGTTTTTTCTTAAAGGAAGCCAATAGACATTCTGAAGTATGATTTCTGGTATATTAAGGATAACAAAAGACATGTAAGATTTTGAATATGGTGATAACTGCTAAGCTTCTTACAATAACTTTTTAGATAAACTAGAACCAGACAAAATGCTCCTGTCACTTGTGGCAAAATGATGCTTAGTACCACAATCTGTTGTTAGTACTACAATAAACAATGATGGTTGCAAAAAAGAGGAGTCATAGAAAGATAGCGCCACCATTCATGGAAAGCATATGGTAACTGTGGAGAAATACTTATCTCTAGAATAAACAGATTGGAGCTGGAGAACAAAAGAATGCTTTTAGAAAAAGGCAAGTAACCTGGTAGCAAGAAGAATAATGCTTTATTAAGCACAGGAAGATTGAAGTGACACTCTAAATATTAATTAATGTTGTGTGGACAGAAATGTACTTTATGAAAAAGTTAACTACCACTTTTGTGTATTTACTCTGTGCCAAATACTGTTTGAAATGCTTTACATTTAAGCCTTAACCTAGTTTTATACCTTTCCCATGCTTCTTTGCCTTCTTGAAGTTAGTTGCCCACAGCCACCAACCACATTGCTTTGCTGGCACATGTGTGTGCAGAGGCTGATGTTGCTTGCCTTCCCTTCCCCACCAATGCACATGTGCACCTGCACCACCATTTTGTCAGAGCCTTGGCAGGCACAAGCCCACTGACCCCTGTCCTCACAAACCCAGTCCCCATCCTATAATTATCCCTCCTTTTTAGGGGAGGAAATTGAGGTACAAACAAAATAAGTGTCTTGCTCAGCGTTCCATAGCTAATAAATGGTAGAGCTGGGAGTTTAATGCCTGCTGACTGATTCTGGAATCCGTGCATGTAAACACTGTGAGATACTGAGGTTCAAAAGGAATCGAACCAATGTTAAGGTCCAAAGAGAGGGTACCATCTCAGTAATATTTGGTAGGCTAAATTGTTTTTACTTGAGATATTTTACATTTGCTGGTTAAGCCAGGCTGTATTTGAATTTCTTAACTGCACAGAACTATTGATACCATGAAATTAATACTAGTTAACTTATAATTTAAAAAGCCTGCAAGTCTACATTGAAAAATGTTTGATCTCCCTGTCTTCAATTTAAAAAAAAAAAAGACTCAAGTAAATTCCAATGATACCTTTCACCCAGAAACACTGGCAACCTTTAGCAACCAAAATTAGAGTCCACCCAGAATTCATTAGTTTGTCATTTTGGAGAATATGCAAATACTCTAATGTTTCATCCCACTCCTTTTGACAAAATGCAGTTTCCATTCTTTAAGGTAATTATCTTTGTCAATATTGCTTACAAAAGGAATGTGGAAATTAATGGAAATGACAGACCACATTGTTCACATAAGTGAAGTAACTGTGGTGTCACAGAAAATGACTATTAAGTATATTTTTAAAAAATTTAGTTAACATTCAAAGGAGCCAGATTTTTTAATTGTATTCTTTTGTGCCTTTAAATTTAAACTTTATAAAGATCTATGAAACAAATATATCTGAATTAGTAGTTTATTAAAAGTAATCTATATAAACTGTATATATACTCCTTATATGAACATAGTATACAAAAATTACATTGAAAAGTGAATTTACAGGTCTTCTATATAAGGAGTTATTTTATAATATTTCCCACTGTGATAAATATATATAATACAAAATTTTCATTTTAACCTTTATGAAAATATACAGTTCAGTGGTATTACATTCATTTATAATGTTTTATAACCATCAGCACTGTCTATACCTACATTTTTTTCATCATTCTCACTAAAACCTCCATACTCATTAAACAATAACTCCTTAATTGAAAGTGGACAGAGGGAAAACACAGATGTTAGGCTGAGGTGGAAGATGGGAACCCTGCACAGGGCTACCAGGCATCAGGCCTTATTCCTGGCCCCCAATAATTAATGCATATGGTGTGAGTTAAACAGGCAAGGAGCAACCTACTCTAACCATGGGCCTCTGGAATCCTAGTAGAAGGAGATCGCTTGACCAGGGGCAAACTCCAGTTTGTGCAGATCCAGAGAGTTCAGTGCAGGAGATCTGTAGAGGAGCTTGGCTAGTCCATGACCCTAGGCTTGCCTTGCTGCCATAGACTTCAGCCCTAGGGAAACTCTCAGACGTGAACTGTGCAGGGTAGTCTTGCCCTTGAGATGGGGCTAATCCAACCTGAGTCCCCCCTAATCTGCTGGCCTCTCAGAGCCCCAGCCTGGCCACAGCCTGCTTGCAGTGAAGCTCCAAGGCACCTCTTGGGGTCCCACATCATAGCCCCTGCACTGGCAGACTCACCTGACCAGCAGAGTGCTCCAATAGAGCAGCTCTGAGGACATGTACCAGCTCACCCATGCCTTTCCCTGACCTCAGACTTCCAGATGCCTCTTTGCCTGCATGCCATCGCCGATAGCCACCACTCACATCACTTTGCTGGCACATGTGTGCAGAGGCAGGCCTTGCCTTCTTTTTCCCACCAATGTGCATGTGTGCCTGCACCACCAACGTGTCAGAGTATTGGCGGTCATAAGCCCAGCAGTCCTGTCCCCATCAGTGCCTTGCCCCTGCAAAGACACTGCTGCTAGCATGAAACTAGATACAGAAAACAGCAGACCCACCCCTACCCTAAGTGGCCCATTGTCACCTGCTGAAATGTGCACAGAGGGTACACATAGTCCTGCACTCACCAGCACCCCAACCCCATGCTAGCACCGTCACTTGCACAAATGCACATGGAGGGGCACCAGCCCACCTAAGCTGTACTATGAATGCCCACAGAGAGGCTGGCACGTGCTAGCACCCTGCCACAGCTGATGAGCATACACCATGCACTGCTGCTGGCACATGCGAATGAGGACAGATCCTACTGTAACTGCCCTATGAAGTGCTTTTGCTGGCAGCACCTATTAGAGTGTTGTGGCCAGTGGTATGGGAGCACCTCGGCCTCTCCAGCACAGCAGCTTCCTAACCTTGAGGAGCCAGAGACCAAAGTAAGGGACAGATACCAGTCTCCTGGAGTTACAGCATGTAGTCCAGGAGTCCTGAGCTGAGCCTTGGGACCTTAAAATTTTCCAGGAATGAAATCAGTTGACTGAACTCATCTTGCATCACATTAGAATTCCAGGCATGAAATAGGATAAAAGAAAAAAAAAAACATTAAACAGACAGCAACTTCAAAGATTGAAGGATATTAGCCCACGAAGATAAGAAAGAACCAATGCAAGAAGTCTCCACTAAAAAAGGCAGAGTGTCTTCTTTCCTCCAAATGACCCCACTAGTTCTCCTGCAAGGGATCTTAAACAGGCTGAGGTGGCTGAAATGACATAAATAGAATTCAGAATATTAATAGGAAGAAAGATCATCAAGATTCAGGAGAAGCTTGAAAACAAATCAAAGGAACCTAAAAATCACAACAAATTGATACAGGAGGTTACAAAGTAACTAGTATAGAAAAGAATGTAACCAACCTTATAGACCTTAAAAGCACACTATAAGAATTTCATAATGCAATTGGAAGTATTCAAAACAGAATAGACAAAACTGAGGAAAGAATCTCAGAGCTTGAACACTCATTTTCTGAAATAAGACATGAGCACGGAGATTCATAAAGCAAGTTCTTAGAGACTTTCAGAGACTTAGACTCCCAAAAAATAATAGTAGGAGATTACAAAATTCCTCTGACAGTATTAGAGAGATCATCCAGACATAAAATTAAAAAGATATTCAGGACCTGACCTCAATATTGGACCAAATGGATATGATAGACATCTACAGAACTCTGCAACCCAAAAACAACAGAGCATACGTTCTTCTCATTGCCACATGGCACATATTCTGAAATCAACCACACAGCTGGTCATAAAGCAATCCATAGCAAATTAAAAAAACAAAACAAAACAAAAAACAAAATTATGCCAACCACTCTTTCAGACCACAGCACAATAAAAATACAGTTCAAGGCTAAGAAAATGGCTCAAAAACATAGAATCACATTGAAATTAAACCAAACTAAGGTTCATAAGTGAAGGAGAAAGAAAATCTTTATGGACGAGCAATTGCTGAGACCAGGCCTGCCTTACAAGAGCTCCTGAAAGCATCACTAAGTAAGGAAAGAACAATCAGTACCAGTCATTCCATAAACGTACCAAATGGTAAGGACCATCAACGTGAAGAAGAAAATGTGTCAATAGGCAAAACATCCAGCTAGCATCAAAATGGCAGGATCAAATTCACACCTAAAAATATTAACCTTAAATGTAAATGGACTAAAATGCATTTAGTCCCTTAAATTGCCAGTCTGTGCAATCAAATGCATTTAGCACAATTAAAAGACACAGACTGGCAAATTGGATAAAATGTCAAAACCTATCAGTGTGCTGTATTCAGGAAATCCATCTCACATGCAAGGACACACATAGGCTTGAAATAAAGGGATGGAGGAAGATTTACCAAGCAAATGGAAAGCAAAATAAGGCAGGAGTTGCAATCCTAGTCTCTGATGAAATGGACTTTAAACCAACAAAGATTAAAGAGATAAAGAAGGGCATTATATAATGGTAAAAGAATCAATGCATCAAGAAGAAATAATGATCCTAAATATATATGCACCCAATACAGGAGCTCCCAGGTATGTAAAGCAAGTTCTTAATGACCTACAAGGAGACTTAGACTCCCACAGAATAATAGTGGGAGACTTAAACATTCCACTGTCAATGTTAGACAGATCAATGAGACTGAAACTCAACAAGGAAATCCAGGACTTGAATGCAGATCTGGACCAAGCAGACCTAATAGACATATACAGAAATCTCCACCCCAAATCCACAGAATATACATTCTTCTCAGCAGCACATGGCACCTACTCTAAAACTGACCACATAATTAGAAGTAAATCACTTCTCAGCAAATGCAAAAGAACGGAAATCATAACAAACAGTCTCTCAGATCACAGGACAATCAAATTAGAACTCAGAATTAAGAAACTAACTCAGAACTGCACAGCCTCATGGAATCTCAGCAACTGGCTCCTGAATGTTGACTGGATAAACAATGGAATGAAGGCAGAAATAAAGATATTTTTTGAAACCAATTAGAATAAAGACACAACGTACCAGAATCTTTGGGACACATTTAAAGCAGTGTGTAGAGGGAAATTTATAGCAATAAATGCCCACCAGAGAAGTGAGGAAAGATATAAAATTGACACTCTATCATCAAAATTGAAAGAGATAGAGTAGCAAGATCAAAAAACCTCAAAAGCTAGGAGAAGACAAGAAATACCTAAGATCAGAGCAGAAATGAAGGAGACAGAGACACAAAAAACCCTTTAAAAAAATCTATAAATCCAGGAGCTGGTTTTGTGAAAAGATCAACAAAACAGACCACTGGCCAGACTAATAAAAAAGAAAAGAGACAAATCGAATAGATGCAATAAAAAATGATAAAGGGGATATCACCACTGGTCCCACAGAAATACAAACTACCATCAGAGATTGCTACAAACAACTCTAGGCACATAAACCAGTAAACCTGGAAGAAATGGATAAATTCCTGGACACTTACGCCCTCCCAGGACTAAACCAGGAAGAAGTTTAATCTGTGAATAGACCAATAACAAGTTCTGAAGTTGAGGCAGCAATTAATAGCTTACCAACCAAAAAAAGTCCAGGTCCAGACGGGTTTACAGCCAAATTCTACCAGACGTACAAAGAAGAGCTGGTACCATTCTTTCTAAAAGTATTCCAAACAATACAAAAAGAGGGAATCCTCCCTAACTCATTTTATGAGATCAACATCATCCTGATACCAAAACCTGGCAGAGACACAACTAAAAAAGAAAACTTCAGGCCAATATCCATGATGAATATCAATGCAAAAATCTTTAATAAAATACTGGCAAATGGAATGCAACAGCACATCAAAAAGCTTATCCATCGGGATCAAGTAGGCTTCATCCTGGGGATGCAAGGCTGGTTCAACATACACAAATCTATAAATATAATCCATCACATAAACAGAACCAAAGACAAAAACCACATGATCTTCTCAATAGATGCAGAGAAGGCCTACAACAAAATTCAACAGCCCTTTATGCTAAAAACTCTCAACAAACTAGGTATTGATGGAACGTATCTCAAAATAATAAAAGCTATTTATGACAAACCCACAGCCAATATCATACTGAAAGGGCAAAAACTGGAAGAATTCCCTTTGAAAACTGGCACTAGACAAGGATGCCCTCTCTCACCATTCCTATTCAATATAGTATGGGAAGTTACAGCCAGAGCAATCAGGCAAGAAAAAGAAATAAAGGGTATTCAATTAGGAAAGGAGGAAGTCACATTGTCTCTATTTGCAGATGACATGATTGTATATTTAGAAGACCCCATCATCTCAGCCCAAAGTCTCCTTAAGCTGATAAGCAACTTCAGCAAAGTCTCAGGATACAAAATGAATATGCAGAAATCACAAGCATTCCTATACACCAATAACAGACTAACAGAGAGCCAAATCATGAGTGAACTCCAATTCACAATTGCTACAAAGAGAATAAAATACATAGGAATACAATAACAAAGGATGTGAAGGATCTCTTCAAGGAGAACTACAAACCACTGCTGAAGGAAATAAGAGAGGACACAGATAGAAAAACATTCCATGCTCATGGTTAGGAAGAATCAATATGGTGAAAATGGCCATACTGCCCCAAGTAATTTATAGATTCAACACTATCCCCATCAAGCTACCACTGACCTTCTTCACAGAACTGGAAGAAACCACTTTAAACTTCATATGGAACCAAAGGAGAGCCCTTAGAGCCAAGACAATCCTAAGCAAAAGGAACAAAGCTGGAGACATCATGCTACCTGACTTCCAACTATACTACAAGGCTACAATAATCAAAACAGCATGATACTGGTACCAAAACAGAGATATAGATCAATGGAACAGAACAGAGGCCTCAGAAGTAACACCACACATCTACAACCATTTGATCTTTGACAAACCTGACAAAAACAAGCAACAGGGAAAAGATTCCCTGATTAATAAATCGTGCTGGGAAAACTGGCTAGCCATGTGCAGAAAGCTGAAACTGGACCCCTTCCTGACACCTTACACTAAAATTAACTCCAGATGGATTAAAGATTTAAACATAAGACCTAACACCATAAAAACCCTAGAAGAAAACCTATACAATACCATTCAGGACACAGGCATAGGCAAGGACTTATGACTAAAACACCAAAAGCATTGGCAACAAAAGCCAAAATAGACAAATGGATCTAATTAAACTTAAGAGTTTCTGCACAACAAAAGAAACAATCATTACAGTGAACCAGCAACCAACAGAATGGGAAAAAATTTTTGCAATCTACCCACCTGACAAAGGGCTAGTAACAAGAATCTACAAAGAACTAAAGTAGATTTACAAGAAAAAAACAAGCAAACTCATTCAAAAGTGGGTGAAGGATATGAACAGACACTTTTCAAAGGAAGACATATATGAGGCCAAAAAACATATGAAAAAATGCTCATCACCACTGGTTATTAGAGAAATGCAAATCAAAACCACATTGAGATATCATCTCACACCAGTTAGAATGGCGATCATTAAGAAATCTGGAGACAACAGATGCTAGAGAGGATGTGGAGAAATAGGAACACTTTTACATTGTTGGTGGGAGTGTAAATTAATTCAACCATTGTGGAAGACAGTGTGGCGATTCCTCAAGGATCTAGAAATAGAAATTCCATTTGACCCAGCAATCCCATTACTGGGTATATATCCAAAGGTTTATAAATCATTCTATTATAAAGACACATGCACATGTATGTTCACTGTGGCACTGTTTACAATAGCAAAGACCTGGAACCAACCCAAATGCCCATCAATGATAGACTGGATAAAGAAAATGCAGCACATATAAACCATGGAATACTATGCAGCCATAAAAAAGGATGAGTTCATGTCCTTTGTAGGGATATGGATGAATCTGGAAACCATTATTCTCAGCAAACTGACACAAGAACAGAAAACCAAACACCACATGTTCCCACTCATAGGCAAGTGTTGAACAATGAGAACACATGGGCACAGAGAGGGGAACATCACACATTGGGGTCTATTGGGTGGTCGGGGGTTAGGGGAGGGACAGCGGGGGTTGGGGAGGTTGGGGAGGTTGGGGAGGGATAGCATTGGGGAAATGCCTGATGTAGGTGACGAGGGAACGAAGGCAGCAAACCACCATGGCATGTATGTACCTATGCAACAATCCTGCAAGATCTGCACATGTACCCCAGAAATTAAAGTACAATAACAAACAAACAAACAAAAAACTAAGAGGCCTAAAATGGAACAGAGGTTTACATATATCACTAGCAGTAACAAGGAAGCAGTGTCGCTCATCTGGGATAATACCTGGGGTTTGTTGCCTCATGCCAAGGAAATGAAGGACACAGACACGTGTGGAGTGAGGGTAAGAGTGGAGGTTTAATAGGCAAAAGAAAGAGAAAAAAGAATAGATCTCTCTCCTATTGAGAAAGAAGGGTGCCTGATGAGTCTGCTGGTTTTGTGGTGAAGTGCGTGGGGTTTTATAGACTGGCTTGAGGAGGTGGTCTTTGATTTACATAAAGCCCAAAGATTGGTTGGACCAAGGTGTGACGTTTATGCAGCACTTAGTATTCTTATTACACAAATGGGTTTTCTACTTGGCTGGTGCCATGTTGTCTGCTCCTTACTGTACACATGGTGGGCAAGGAAAAGGGAAGATGGAGCCACCATGTTGAACATGCCTGGCCTCCAGGTAGCCTTTTCCTATTGGTACAGCTGTGGGCATTCACCTGTGCAAGCTTCCAGCTTTCCTATCTATGGCTGCAGCTCAGTTTTACAGACTGCCCTTTGTTAGAAAAGCAATGATTTGGAGGCTGCTTTTCATTAAAAGGAAAACCTTACCCTTACCCTTACTACCTGCCTAAATAGTTTCTTTTTAATCCCTATAGCAACATGTTGATAACAGTTAATGGTGAAAGATATCATATATACAAAAGTTATACAAATAGAAACACTCAAAAACATTATAAACAAATCAAGATAAAATTCTTCAAAAAAGAAAAAAAATTCAACTAATCCACAGAAAGACCAGAAGAATAAAACTGAGCAAGAAACATAGGAAACAGAGAAAAAAATAAAGTGGCAGACATAAGCACAAATGTAATAATTACCTCAAATGTAGGTCAGGCATGGTGGCTCATCCCAGCACTTTGGAGTCTAAGGTGGGCAGATCACCTGAGGTCAGGAGTTCAAAACCACCCTGGCCAACATGCTGAAACCCCATCTCTACTAAAAATACAAAAAATTAGCTGGGTATGGTGGCACGTGCCTGCAGTCCCACCTATTCAGGAAGCTGAGGCAGGAGAATTGCTTAAATCTGGGAGGTGGAGGTTGCAGTGAGCTGAGATTGTGCCACTGTACTCCAGCCAGGGCAACAGAGTGAGATCTGTCTCAAATAATAATAATAATAATAATAATAACCTCAACTGTAAATGGTCTAAGTAAACCAAAAGACAGAGACTAACCAAATATATACAGAAAAGAACTAATTATCTGTTGTTTAAAATTCAGTGATATTAGGCAGGTTGGCTGAGGCAGAAGAATCACTTGAACCTGGGAGGCAGAGGTTGCAGTGAACTGATCGAGACTCCATCTCAAACAAAAATAAATAAAAAATAAATAAAATGATAGAGAAAGATACACCATGCAAACATAAATTTTAAAATTGAAAGTCAAATAGCTAAAATTATTAAAAATTTAAAATTATTGTGATATCTCCTATTTCATTCCTGACATTAAATTAAAATTATTAAAGTTTATTTTAAAATTTAAAACATCTAAGCCCAGATTTTGTGGCTCATGCCTGTAATCCCAGCAATTTGGGAGGCCAAGGCAGGTAGATCACCTGAGGTCGGGAGATCGAGACCAACCTGACCAACATGGTTAAACCCCGTCTCTACCAAAAATACAAAAATTAGCCGGGTGTCGTGGTGGGTGCCTGTAACCCCAGCTACTCTGGAGGCTGAGGCAGGACAATTGCTTGAACTTGGGAGGTGGAGGTTGCAGTTAGCTGAGATCATGCCATTGCACTCCAGTCTGAGTGACAGAGTGAGACTCCATCTCAAAAGAAAAGAAAAGAAAACAAAACAAAACAAAAAACAACCAATAAAACAAGCTTAATTAGTTATTTTAAAAAGTAGGGTATATTGATATCTGAGATAGCTGATAAAGTAGAAAAAGAAAAGTGAAAATACTCCAAAGAAAAAAGACAAAAATAAAGATGAGAGAAGACAGTGAAATTGAAACTAAGACACTAATAGAGAAAACCAATGAAACAAAAAAGTTTTGAAAAAATCATTAACGTTAACAACACTTCAGCAAGACTGATAACAATAAAAATAGAGAAGACACAAATCATCAATATCAGGAATGAAACAAAGTCGATTACTATAATTCTGTAGCCATTAAACAATAAAAGAGTGATATTAGAGAAAATATCCCAGTAAGGACCTTTGAAAATTATCTCCTTCATAAAAGCAGTTAAAAATACTGGCAAAAAGAATTGTCAGAATCAATGTTTTTAGAGCTCTGCAAATTAACCAAAGGGTTACAACAATTCAGGACACATTAATTCAAGAAAAATGGGTGAATCTTAGAACACTAAACTGAAACTGCCTTTGCAAAAATTATAACAGAAATCTCACCTACTGATGCCATCTTGCTTCCAACCTCACAAGCTAACTGCCTTTGTTAGCTTTAAAACAAAGATGGTAATAGTCCCTTCCTTGCTATCCCCCTCCTTGCTCAGGACTGAAGTCACCTTTGTAAGACCTATGAAAGGCCACAAGATTAGGATTATGGGAGGGGCCTGAATTTTGCTAAAATGTGGACCTAGTTAAGTGATACTGGCCATTGTTCCCTAGTTTGCCTTTCTATAATTGTTTAGGGCTATGGAAGTCACAGGATTTGTTTTGTTTGTTTGTTTTAAACTTCTTGTGGATGTTTATTCTACTTAAAGTAACAAAACCTATGAAGTCTATGTTTTCATGTACAGTTATATAATCCTCTGAAATATAAAACACAGTGTACGGAAATCTCTGTCAAGTAAACCTAAAGAAACACAATTGATTTTTACATTTGTGTATTTAAATTAGAAAACATAACAAAACAATAACACACATGCACAAAATACGCAATCACTTAAAGTTTCTGAAAATTGTTCTAGAGATATACAATAAATTAAAAAAAATTTTTTTATTCACTAAAACTCAGTAAGAACTGTAAGAGTCTGTGGTATTTAAACCAAGACCTGCACTGTCTTTCTGCTCCCAGCTCAGCTAGATGGAAACTCCACTCCAGACTAGTACAGCCAAGAACTCAGGGACTCTTTTTCCCTCTCTCCCATGCAAACTGCTAGTCAGAGGGCTATCTTTCCAGGAGGGGCAGGGCATCAGATTTCTCATCCTTCCCCCAGCTACTTGTTGCTGTGGCCAAGCTCTAGGTTAGTGCAGCAGAGAGAGGCTTGCTCCCTTCCTTTGCCCAACTCACACTCATGGGATGAAGGCTTTCCCTGTGCAGAAGGATACCAAAAATCCTGGAATAACAATCACCTTTGCCCTGGCTTGTGTGGTAAGCTGAGGAGACCCAGTTCTGCTTCCCTCCATCCAGTTGAGTGCTCAGCTCTTAAAGCAGGGATGTCACTTAGAAAGAAGCTTGCCATTGTCCCTACCTCCAGGAAAGGACAGTGGCTCATGGATTTTGCCCAGTGGGATAAGCAAGCTATATAACAGAGTTCCAAATCCAATACAAAAGCAACTGGCTGCAGTTGCAAGAGTGTGGAGCTCAAGTCTAAAGCCTCTTATAAACAGTGCAAGGCGTAGTGACAGGCAGTTGGAAGGAGATTAATAGATTCATTGGTGATATAGGCTAAACTGCAAGCTTGCTATTTTCCAGATGGAAACAGAAAGAGATAGCTTAGAAGAAACTTTTTGATGCCAGAAAAATGTCTCAAACATCTGCCCAGGGAACTATTCTTCCAAAGGACCCCAAAGTTGATTGGATTAGCCTGTGAAGCAATTTATGCCCTAGGCTTTGTTGAAAACAATAGAGAAATCAACTGGTAATTAGTGAAGCTTAATACCTGGGTATAGTCAAGAAAAAAGAGCACCGCCATAATCACTGTTATCCCAAAGTCAACATGGGCATATATGAGGCTATGCCCTCTGCAGAGCAACATCAGACATGAGAGACTTCACACTGGAGGGGAGTTGGGGGAGGTAGGATGAAAAAAGAATTAATAATCCAGCCAGTCACTAACAAATAAGCAAATAACAATAACAAATCCCAAAGGTAGGGGAAGGATCAGTAGCCAGAATTACTGCAATGTATTATATTGTTACAGGACCAATAGGTTCCCCACTGTGCATTGAGACAGTAGGGTTTGCAGCAGAGAAAGAGATTAATAATAGAAGGGCAGCCAAGTGAGGAGATGATAGAAGACCCTCAGATCCATCTCCCTGAGGAGTCATGGGCTGGGGTTTTTAAGGGGATTATGAAGGGCAGGGGCTGGAAAATTGAGGTCATCGATCAGTCAGGATACAGGGGATGAAATCATCAGGATGTAGAAACTGCATACTTTGGTGAATCAGCTTCTTGTTGGGGTCCTGAAGACCAGTTTGCACCAGTAGTTTCACTGGTAAGCAGGACCTAAAAGAACCTCTCTCTCTCTCTCTCTCTTTTTTTTTTCCCATGATCTGTGATTGTAATTATCTTAAGTCTTATGATTACATATAATTTTTAAATTTGTGTATATCTCCTCGACTTTAATCCTTTTAAGTTGGCAAGAGCACCATTCCTAATCACAAATGCAGAGCAGTTCTACAGTTTTATGTTTCTGAACAGCAAAAGACAATCCTAAATTATAATTTACTCTAATTTAGATAATAAAGAATTTTAAAGTGATGTTTATCTTGCTACTATTTTGAAAGCATCTGACCTTATAGACTATCTATAAAATGTGAGAATTATTAAATAATCTTTACTTGATACTACACATAAACCACATAAAATGCCTTTTAATAGGTCAGAGGAACCATTTTAGATACTCGAAGTAAGAAAAAAACACCCTGTCAACCAAGAACCCTATATCCAGCAAAGCTATTTTTCAAAAATGCAGGCAAATAGGGACTCTCATAGATAAACAAAAAAGGAGAGTATTTGTTACTGGCAGAGCTGCCTTACAGAAAACACTAAAGAAAGGTCTTCAGACTGAAAGCAAGTTATCTCAGTCAGTAATTTCAATCCCTATGATAAAGCACAGACCACCAAGAAAGATAATCATGTAGTTATAACATATAGTATAAATGCATATTTCTTCTCTTAACTGTTTCACAAAGTAACTGTATAACTCTCTATATGTGTGCACATATATGATAGAAATTATATACATACATATGATAGAAATTATATACATATATACACACACATATATGATGTGTTACGGGGGTTCTATAACTTACAGAAATATATGCCAATAACAGCACAAGTGGATGAGAGAAAAGGTGTATTTGGCTGAGAAAATAACTCCAGCTAGCAACTCAAATCAAGGGAAATAAAGAGAATCAGACATAATAAATAAGAAGACTAAAATAACAAAAGCTACACATGTATACTTATTTTTCTTTCTTTCCTTAGCTTCTGTATTAGTTTCCTGGGGTTGCCACAACAAATTATCACAAAACTTCATGGCTTAAAACAATGGAAGCTTATCATCTCACAGCTCTGGGGGCAAGAAGTCTGAAATCAAGGTGCTAGCAAGTTGAGTCCTCCTAGCAAGGTAGAGTCCTCCCCAGGTCTCTGGGGGAGAATCTGTTCCATGCTTCTCTCTTAGCTTCTGGTGTTCAGCAATCCTTGACATTCCTTACCTGGTAGATGCATCACTCCAATCCACCTTCCTTGTGCTTTTTTCTCCTTGTGTGTCTCTGTGTCTTCACATGGCATTCTTCTTCTTCTTTTTTTTTTTTTTGGATGGAGTCTTGCTCTGTTGCCCAAGCTGGTGTGAAGTGGTGGGATCTCGGCTCACAGCAACCTCCACCTCCTGGGTTCAAGCAATTTTCTGCCTCAGCCTCCCAAGTAGTTGAGACTACAGGCATGTGCCACCATGCCCAGCTAATTTTTGTGTTTTTAGTAGAGACGGGGTTTCACTCTATTTACCAGGCTGGTCTAGAACTCCTGACCTCGTGATCTGCCACCTCAGCCTCCCAAAGTGCTGGGATTACAGGTGTGAACCATTGCGCTGGGCCGGCATTCTCCTTTTTATGTCTTTGTCACTCCTCTTCTTGTAAGGACTACCACTCACATTGGGTTAAGGGCCTACCCTACTCCAAAACTATCTCATCTTAACTAATTATGTCTACAATAAGACCATTTCCAAATAAGGTCATATTCTGAGGTACTGAAGCTTAGAACATATCTTTTAGGGGAACATAATTCAACCCATAACAGCTCCTTTAAAATACATACAATTATAAAAATAATAATTATAAAATGTAATGTTATGTTTGTAACATTAGTAGATGTAATATGTATAAAAATAATATCCCAGAAAGTTAGGAAGTGAACAGAGCTATAGTAGTAACATTTTTATATCTCGCTGGAATAAAGTAGCATGAACAAAGTTGTCAAAGCTTTAATCTCCACAAATAAAAAGACAAGGACTAAAAATACTAAACTCAGAAATAAAAAAGGCCCTCACAGAAATAGAAAAGATTACAAAGAAATATAATGTGTCAATAAATTGAGTAATTCAGATGAAATGCACAAATTCATTATAAACTCATAAACTACAAAAACTGATAACAAATAGACAATCTGAACAGACCTATAATAAAGAGATTGAAATAGTAATAAAAACTCTCTACAAAGATAACCACAGGACCAGGTGGATTCACTAGTGAATTTAGCCAAATATTTAAAGAAGATTAATTCCAATTATTAAAAAACTCTTCCAAAAAATTTAGAAAAAGGGAAAACATTTCCCAACTCATTCTATGAGGCAATTGCTTCCCTGATACCAAAACCATATGAAGACATCACGAGAAATTGATAGACCACTATTTCTTATCTAGACATAAAAATCCTCAATAAAATATTGAAAAATTGAATCCTGCATTATATAACAAGGATTACATATCATGATCAAGTGGGAATTTTCCCAGGAACACAATGTTTAACACTGGAACATCCATTAAACTAATATGACATATTAATAGAATAAAGGAGAAAACCATATGATTATCTTAATTGATGCAGAGAAATCATGGATAAAATCTGACAGCCTCTTATGATAAAAAGCACTCAACAAACTAGAAATGGAACTTCCTCCATCTGACAAAGAGCATCTACAAAAAGTTCATAATTAATATCAGACTTTATGGGGAAAGACTGATGCTGTCTCCCTAAAATCAGGAACAAGGAAGGAATGTTGTGTCTTACTATTTCTATTTGATGTTGATTAATGCATACTACAACATGGATGAACATTTTGAGCACTTCAACTTCTTCACAAAAGCCAGACATAAAATACCACATATTATATGATCTCATTTATATAAAATGTCCAGAATAAGTAAATCTGTAGAGACAGAAGGTAAATTAGTCATTTCTGGGTGAGGGAAAAAGGGGAGAAGAAACAGAGTGAAAGGGTATGATGCTTCTTTTTGACTAAATGTTCTAAAATTGACCAGGCAGATGGGTGCACATGCCAGTTATACTCAGTACCATCTAAATGGATGAATTTTATGATATATGAAATATATCTCGATAGAGATAAAATTATCTTTACAAATGCAAACACTTTTCAAACAATTTGACATTTCCCTAATCCACAAAGGAAATCTCAACAAAAAAATTAAAAATTTTGTCTGCAGTCTGAATTCACAAGCCACAGTATAGTGATATGGTAATCATTAAAAGGACTTAATAAGCAAATAAAATATGAATTTCTAGCAACTATACATATGTTAAAAGATATTTTAAAAAATATATCTAAAAAGGGTGTCAAAGTTGAAATTCTTTAGGACTAAATACAAAAAGACCTACAACTCAAAGACTGTGCTGAAAGAAAAGGTAGAGCCTTAAAGAAAAATTTTTAAATTTCACTCAGGAAAAAAAAAGAAAAAAAGCAAGAAAATCAACTTAAAGTGGACTAAAGTAATCATAAAAGAATAACCAAAAATTAAAAATAGAAAATAAATTAGTAGATTTGACTAACAAAAGTCAAAGTGCTGGGCGCAGTGGCTCACGCCTGTAATCCCAGCACTTTGGGAGGCCGAGGTGGGTGGATCATCTGAAGTCAGAAGCTCAAGGCCAGTCTGGGTTACAGTCAGGAGCTCTGTAACCCAGCCTGAGTGACAGAGTGAGAGACTGTATCAAAAAAAAATAAATAAATAAAAGTCAAAAACAGGTTATTTGAGAAGACCAACATTATAGACAAATATTTAGAAGTATAATTAAGACAAAAACCAGAAAGAAGATAGTAATGAAAAACAGAACGAATGAAAGGAGATACAGATACAAGAATATATTTTTTATATTAGAAATTAACATTACTTTACTTCATTGAACTTGAAAGCTTAGATGACACAGGCAACGCATAGGATTACAAAAATTCCAAAGTTGGCCCAAAGTAGAGTAGAAAGTTTGTGCAAACCAACAACTATAGAAAAAAATAAAATTTGAAGAGCTATTCTCTCTGCCAAAGGTTGAAGGCCCATATGGTGGTTTGGGGTGTATTTTCTAAAACCTCCAGGGAGCAAATAACTCACAACTTATGCAAACTGTTCCAGGGCACAGAAAAAAAGTGAGAACAGGTGGGTGATGCCCAGTATAACCCTGTGCTCAAATGAGGCAAAAGAAGGATAAGAGAATTTTGTCTTTCTCACTTTCAAAAATTGGTTCAAAACTATGATTAGTGATACCTCTTGTAATCGTCCTATTCTGTTTTCTCTGTTTGTGATGTTTCCTGCTGTAGGTTCCTGCTTTGTGGGGCTTGCTGCCCCTGTTTATGGTGCTGTTGACTCCCCAAGTGTCTCATGCTCTTTGGTTGTGAGGTTTGAGGTTCCCTGTTGCCACATCATTAGCATGTCTCTGCAGTGCCCTGCCTCCAGTGTTTGACGGGAAAGAGGAGGCATGTCTCTTTGGGAGGAAGGTGTGCAGCAGCTTGTCTCCTGAGTCTGAGGCTCCCTGTTTTTTTTTTTTTTTTTTTTTTTTTGGAGATGGAGTCTCGCTCTGTTGCCCAGGCTGGAGTGCAGTGGTGCGATCTTGGCTCACTGCAACCTCCCTCTCCCAGGTTCAAGTGAATCTCCTGCCTCAGCCTTCTCAGTAGCTGGGATTACAGGTACCTGCCACCACACCCGGCTAATTTTTGTATTTTTAGTAGAGGCAGAGTTTCACTATGTTGGTCAGGCTGGTCTTGAACTCCTGATCACAAATGATCCACCCACCTTGGTCTCCCAAAATGGTGGGATTACAGGCATGAGCCAAGGTGCCCAGCCTCCCTATTCCTCTTCGGTACCTCCAGGCCCATGAGTTGTGTGGAATCTCTAGCCCCAGGGCACATCCACTCCTTACTTTGAGCTGAAAGCAAACACCTCTGCTGTTACCTACTTGGCACAGGCTTGGCAAAGGGCCAGCCGTAACTGGGTACTCTGAATGTAGTTCTCCACTCAATCGCTTTTCAGGCTCCCCAGGTTCCCGGCTGCTCCCCATGTCCAATGTCCCTGAACTTGGAACATTCTCAGAGTAGTGGCAACCCTTTTGCTACCATAGCTCTTTCTGGGCATGCTTTGAGGCTATCATTGTCTTCATTAATCATATTCTGTTTTCTGTTTCTCAGGGATTACTTAAAATTTGCCTTCAGTTGATGACCCTCTTTATTTTTCTGGCATTAATACCATTGCTATTAATTTGCTTTACTAGAAAGACATTTGGTCACTCTCTCTGAAGCTTGTCCTTTGGTCAATGGGGACCCACATGGGTTTAATATGCTTATCGAGAAATGCCATTTCTGTTCAGGGCCCATCTACCCTGACCACAGCATGATGGTCATCTACAACGATTGCAAGGTGTTCAGATTTCGTAAATCTCAGTGTAATAGAAAGACATTCTTCTGTTATTGCTAGGGAATGTTCTTTCTCCTTCACTGTGCTGCTTTGCCCCCAAGTGTCTGATGCTTCTTGATTGCACGTCACTCATTACTAGGTCTGAGATTCCCTGTTCGCTTGTTGGTAGCAGCTGTGCTTGTTTGCTGTCTCCTGTCCCCAGTGTTTTAGGGGAAGGAGGAGGACTTGTTGCCTGGGTAGGTGGGCAAGGAGAAAGTTGCAAAGAAATAATGAGAGCAGAGGGAGGAAGAGGTAAGTGTATGTGCTCAGCTAGCCCTCTTGACCCAATCTGTATACGAATTTCAAGGTGCTTTTAGTTTTCAACTACATGTTGTTCTGTCACTGAAAGAGTGAACTTTCTTGGGTTGGTAAAACAGGCAGTTATACCAACGTTACTTAAACAATAGTAATACAAGTAATAGTACTGCTTCTCTGGTGGCACCGCTGTCAGCTGGTTTCATTTTACCCCCTTAAAACCTACCTCTTTCTGTTTCTCCCTGTCTTATGTGGCATATTCAGTGCCCTTGGCCTCCTCAGTGACATCAGCTCCTTGCATATCCAACACATCAAGATTCTCAACCAAATGAGAAGAGAATCCCGAAATGACTTCCTAAAAGAGGTCCAACTTCTCCACAATGGTATTTACTTAAATTTACATTTTTCTCATTTGCCAAGAGGACACATATTAAATGATAGGTTGATTTTAGAGTGCACATTCTTAGGGGCTAGAGAGTTCCTATTACTAGATTATTAGCTCTTTGAACTACAAAGGAGTGTTGTTTGATGGTGATGATGGCAAGAATGATGGCAATGCTCTATGCAATGTATCCTTCTGAGGAAGAGCCATTTATTAGCCTCAAAGTGATGAGTAAAGCCAAAATATTCTACTCTCTCGTCATTACATTCTGTACTTTATTATTTACTACAGCATCTAAGATCTTGATCTTAAGCACACTTTTAGCCTGTGTCACCTCCTAACACAAACATTCAAGGAAATATAATTAGTTTTTATAGCATAATATCCCAGGATGGTAGCTGGCATTATTGTGTCTACTGAAAAATACTAAGGAACGCACAAAGGTGAAGTAATCAATCACATGCCAAGAGAGTGAAAAGAACCGCAATGACATGTTTCAGATGCAGAAACCTCTATTCTACCTAGCAGACTCGATGCCAGCCCCTCGGCAAGCACTGAGCATGCCTGTTCCTCATTTTCACAATTGAACTTACCTACAATTACATCAAGAAAACATGCTGATTCCCAAATGAGCAGGACTCGCTGAACGTTAAAACCGAATGATGGACGAGGAGTCCCTGTGGGATGCTATGAACGCGGCCCCAACAATTAACATCACGATCACTGTCTTTACATACTGTCCCTTGGCAGACAAGTTTTTACAAATGGGCCCGGGTTTACGTGATTCAAAGAGTACAAAAATAAACTATGAACAACATCCCACCTGCCTAGGACGCAGATGCACACTGAACAGGAGATGGCGTGGATTTCTGTATGAAGTGGCCATTAGTCATTCTGCAAGCACAGACCTTGTTGCCAGAAGTGGAAACAAGCTATCATTAGTGTTAATGGAGTTATTGGCTGAGTGGTAATGAGGCTATTGATTGGACAAAAGCTCCGTGGCCTTTTTTCCCTTGTGGAAGTCCCTGAATCTGAACATGTACAGCATTGCAATAGAAATTGATCTAAACAAATCCTTTGCATGTCTCCTGGTAAATCTTCTTCACAAAGTAGTTCTTAAATGTGTAACTCAGTTTCACAGATCTCCTAGATACCGGTTTGCATTCTCCAGAATCACTTGGCAAAAAAAAAGCAGGCAAGCAGGCTAAAAAGAAATGAAAGACATAAAGCAAGCCTATCCATTTCTACTTCACATTAACTGCTCTTTCCACACCTGGTGTGCATTTCTCAGATTCCCTCGTTATACACCTTCCTACCCTTTATTCCTGGCATCAGTGAACTGTATCTGCCAGGGTGTTCCCAGGTAGGTACATTCGCATGCAGATTCCCACAAGTAATTGTCACCCAGGCTGGAGTGCAGTGGCATGATCTCGGCTCACTGCAACCTCCACCTCCTGGGCTCAAGTGATTGTTCTGCCTCAGCCTCCCGAGTAGCTGGAATTACAGGTGCCTGCCACCATGTCCAGCGAATTTTTAGTATTTTTAGTAGAGACAGGGTTTTGCCATGCTGGCCAGGCTGGTCTTGAATTCCTGACCTCAAGTGATCCACCTTGGCATCCTACCTCGTCCCTCCAAAGTGCTGGGATTACAGGCATGAGCCACTGCACCTGGCCCCCACAAGCACTTTTAAAGCCATCTGCCACTAAAACCACAAAGACAGAATCAGCAGGATGCTGTGGCTTTGTGCAGGAGAAACATAACTCAGGTGATACAGGCTGAAGGTTGTCTGTGAAGTGTGTACACAATAACATGGGAAGCAAGAAAGCAGTCCATGTGTGGAGCAGAGGCTTTTAAAGCAAGAAAAACCCCACTGCATTACATAAAAGCAAAGAATATATCTTATATCTCTTTGCCAAGAATGGAAGCTATAGCTGTAGGCTTACTGAAACCAACCTGAGTTATACAGGTATGTATATACAAGTACACACACATAGAAAGCTTTTTCTGCATATCTTGATTTTACTGTTTGCTGTGTTCTTACCAAGCAAGAACATCTTTCTGGAGAATAATCTGCAACTTTGAGCAATTGTTGAACACGCATTTAGTTAGATGGGTTTTGTTGAAGCAGCTAATGAGCGCAGTTCTGGCAGGCACGGAGAGGCCTCTTTTTCTAAAACTCCTTCCAAAACCCTGAGGAGCCTCTATTCAGGCCAAGGTGGCTGACAGTTGCTTTCTTCACTGCAGGTGATGATGGCCCTTTGTAACTGGAACAGCTGCTCTGGGCCCACCACAGGTCACCATTCCTTCCATAGAAAGACATACATAGTTAGTGTGACTTGCCCCAACTATTGCTGGGGTCGGCTCCAGGATGCGTAAAATCAGGGTGAAACCATACAAAGACCAAAGCAAGGCGTTCCAGATTTCAAACAAATCACCATCACCACCACCACCAAAACCCTGCAGGCTTTAGCAGCCTTTTACTATGAATTATCTTCTAGGGAGGGAAGCTTTGCACTGTTCGTTTTAGAACTTATGATTTAATATATAGACAAAATTTCTGTTTCCACAGCTTTGAGATTTTTGGCTATTTCTGTACACTTGTTTTCGCATTCTCTACTTGCTTTTCACCAGAGAAAATCTGACAACATACATCCTAGGCCTAATCTCTGAACAGTGGTGTTTTGTAACTGTCATCATTGTAGCTTAGAAGAGTACCTTAGTGAGTTTCCAGAAGTGAGTTTATGAAAGGGAACCTGCCTTTAGCAGGAGCTAGAATGGAAACAGTGCCCCCTGGTGGAACATGGGGAAATGAAGCTGGCAGAGAAACTTGCATGCAGATGGCTTTGAAAGGTGGCCCAAGAACCTCCTTCGCGTGTTGGAGTTCCTGTTCTTTGATGCCCCTAACTGTAAAATGGGTTTTCTCACTTCTGCCATTCTGTTTATCTTCTTCCGCTTGAAAGTGTGTAAAATACTTATGCAGATCAGAGGTTCTCGGCACTTTCCTCCTCAGGAACCACTTTTGATTTATCCAAAATTATACACATCTTCATATTTGCCTCATTTTAGGATCAATGGGAGGTAACATTAATGGGAATGCTGGAATTGTGAAACATCAGGTACTTGGTTAAAGTGAATCACAAGGCTTCCTGCAGACATGCTGGGGAGAAGAAAGGCTGTCAACCTCTTCCCACTTTCCACATCAGCTGTCATGGGGCTGCCCAGGGCAAGCATGGCCACACCCTTCTAGACCCTGGTCTAGAAGTCTACAGCTTTTGTTCAGAGTTATCTAATATATATATATATATATATATATATATATATATATATTTTTTTTTTTTTTTCTTTGAGATGGAGTCTCACTCTGTCACCTAGGCTGGAGTGCAGTGGCACGATCTCCACTCACTGCAACCTCCACCTCTTGGTTCAAGTGATTCTCCTGCTTCTTAGCTGAGATTACAGGCACATGCCACCACACCAAGCTAATTTTTTTATTTTTTATTTTTAGTAGAGATGGGGTTTCACCATGTTGGCCAGGCTGGTTGTGAACTCCAGACCTCAGGTGATCCACCTGCTTTGTTTGGCCTCCCAGAGTGCTGGGATTACAGACGTGAACCACCACACCCAGCCATAACTATCTAATCTTTATGGATCAACTGGAGACTAGAAAATATGTTGCTGCTATTTTTATAATTAACCTTCTAGTTTTCAGATAATTTATCAATGTAATTTGCCTGTGGCTAATTCATTAGTTTTATTCTCTCTGTAGCATGGAAGCTGGGCCTAGTTTTGCCATTTGGAAAAGGCATAACGTTAATTTTTCTTTTCATTAGGAAAAAATCTATTTATTACCCAGAAATTCCACGCCTAGATATCCCATAGAAATGAAAACATATATATACACCAAGACTTGTGTGCAAGTATTCATAGCAGCATTATTTGTAAGAGCCAAATGTGGGAAACAACCCAAATGTCCACCCAATGGTGAACAGATAAAATTGGTATCTCCATATAATGGAATTCCCACAGAAGTAAAAATGAACTGATTTTTTTTTTTTTTTTTTTTGATACAGGGTCTCACTCTGTCACCCAGGCTGCAGTGCAGTGGTGTAATGTTGGCTTACCACAACCTCTGCCTTCTGGGTTCAAGTGATTCTCCTGCCTCAGCTTCTGAGTAGCTGGGATTATAGGCACCTGCCACTATGCCCATCTAATTTTTGTATTTTTAGTAGAGATTGATTTTCATCATGTTGGCCAGGCTGGTCTTGAACACCTGACCTCAAGTGATCTGCCTGCCTTGGCCTCCCAAAGTGCTGGGATTACAGGCATAAGCCACCACACCTGGTCTATGAACTAAATATTGATACATGCAGCAATACAGATGGACCTAAAGGACTATACTAAGGGAAAAAAGCCACACTCAAGAATTTACACATCGTATGAATTCATTTATGTGAAATTTCTAATAAAGGCAAAAACAGACACAAGAAAAAACAATCTTCTTGTGTCTGTTTTTGTTGCCTAGGCCTAAATCTGGACCTCAAATGGGTATTCAGGAGCTTTTTAAAGTAACAAATGTGTTCTAAAACTAGATTTTAGTAGTAGTCACAAAACTACATTTACTAAAACACAGAACTGCATACTTATAAAAGGTAAAATTTACGGTTTGTAAATTACATGTCAATTAAGCTGAAGAACAAAAACAAATTTAAAAAAAATCTATCTTTCCAGCTTATTTAAATTTTGTCCTTAAAAATAATATAAGTTTTTGATAATAGAACTCCACAGTTATTAAGCTGACTTACTAACTTCTAGGAATTTATTTTTGGCATGCTAGTTTAAATCAATCATGACAAAATTTGGGCAGCAAAAGCATTGTATTGTTCAGGGTCTGTGGGACAGGGCTCTGCCTAGAGGGGTGGGAGTGACAGAGTATGGTGAGTGCCACTAAGCCCCAGAGAAAGTAGCAAAGTCCAAGGTGGAAGAAAGCCAGAGCCCAGGAAAGATCACTAAGGCCAGTTCTACATTATCATCTGTGACCAGGAACGGAGGCTGAGAATGAGTTTCCAGGTCTCTCTGGGGTTCTGGAACATGCAGAAGCCAGAGCCCATGTCAATATCCAAACAGGAAGAAGTCTGTGGCTTGGCCACAGAGCCTCCGAAAGTCTGGCAGCAACAGCAAGAGGGGAATTCTCAGCTTACGGAGATCCTGTACTCAAATCCCACAAATTCTGATCTGTTTATTTCTGCCATTGAAAAGGAATCACACTCAAAACACATCATGCAAAATTAAAGATGGGTGTGGGCTGGGTGCAGTGGCTCATGCCTGTAATCCCAGCACTTTGGGAGGCCAAGGCAGGTGGATCACTCAAGGTTGGGAGATCGACACCAGCCTGACCAACATGGAGAAACCCTGTCTCTACTAAAAAATAAAAAATTAGCCAGGTATATACCTGTAATGTAATCCCAGCTACTCAGGAGGCTGAGGTAGGAGAATCCCTTGAACCTGGGAGGTAGAAGTTGTGGTGAGCCGAGATAGCACCATTGCACTCCAGCCTGGGCAACAAGACAAGAGTGAAACTGTCTAAAAAGAAAAGAAAAGAAAAAAAAGAAATGATTGCAGGTGGGCAAAATCAGAGGCAGAGGCAGGGGAGAGCAGCAGGGCAGGCATCTGTGTCTGTGGGCGTGGCCCACCTGGGACATCTAGTGGCCCATACTGGGGAGGTGGCAATGAGGATGGAAAGATGTGGCCGGGGACCCGAAACTTGTAGACAGTTGAATCTATAGGATATGGTGACTGATTGGATGTGAGGGGTGACTAAGGAGGAGAAGTCCAAGATTCTGACTCAGATTTCTGGTTCAGACACCCAGATGGTTTGTGTCACTGTTCCCTGAGATCACAGCCACATAAAAACCAACAGGTTCGAAGGTGAAGATGAAGTTCTGCTCAAGAATGAGTAAGTTTAAAATGAGTGTGGGGCAACCAGGAGGAAATACCTAATGGTGGTGTAAGAGTCAGAAGCTCAGAAAAGACCTGGAGACAGAGGCACAAGCTTGGGTCTAAATCAGCATTTGAAAAGTCTTCTCTGAGAGCTGTCTTTGTGCCAGGCACTGTTTTAGATGGTTGTGCTACCACAGTGGACAAAACACACAAAAGTTCTTGGGACCCCATGGGGTTTATTTCCATAGAGATGGTAAGTGAAGACCTGTAACAGGTAGGCCTCTTTACCCAGACAGGGCGGAAACAGAAAAGAACTAAGAATACTGGGAAGCACTAGAAAGTAAAGGATGTGACGAAGAAAGGAATCTGGAAAATAGACTGATGGCCCTGAAAATTGCCAGATTCAAGATGGGAGTGGGGGCGACTCGGGCAGGGCAGGGCCCCGTATGGGACAGAGAGAGAACTAAGGCAGGGTGCTCTTAGGATTCAAGAGCCCTGAATGTGCTTGAATGCCACTGGAAAGAGCCTGGTGGGGAGAATGGGTGCAGATACAGGAGCTGGCGCTAGAGCAGAAGGAGGTTAATTTGGAGTAGAAGTGGGGAGGCGCAGAGTAAGACAGGAGGCAGGAGGCAAGCCCCGCCCACTGCACTAGAACACGGGGAAAGGGAGAGGATGCGTGGATGCAGAAAGTTTGAAGGATGTTGAAGAGCTTATCTGACAGCACCTGTTCCCACTATCGGGGACAAGGTTATCTGCCCACAGTAATGAGAGTGGAGTGGAAGTTTGAGAAAAATAGACAAGGTTGAAATAGACACCATGGTGAATGGGGAGAGCAAGCTGAGAAGCCAAGGGGAGCTGCTGGGAGGCACTGGGTTGGGGGCCTCACTGCCCGGTCAGATGAATGAGGGCAATGAACCGAGGAATAGCAGGGTTAAAACAATGGATTTGAGTCAGTAGAATGTTGCTGGCAGTCAATGCTGCGGGCTCTTGAGTCAAGTAACTGGGGCTCAGATCCCCAGTCTGAGCCTCTCAGATGTGTGCACAATACAAGTCACGGTAAGTGAGTGGAGCAAGGGGCAGATGAAATGAAAAAGGGAACTTGTTATATAAAAACTGTTGGGTCGGGCGTGGTGGCTCACATCTGTCATCCCAGCACCTTGGGAGGCCGAGGTAGGCAGATCACCTGAGCTCAGGAGTTCGAGACCACCCTGACCAACATGGTAAAACCCCGTCTCTACTAAAAATATAAAACTTAGATGGGCATGGTGGTGCGCACCTGTAGTCCCAACTACTCGGGAGGCTGAGGCACGAGGACCTTTAGAACCCAGGAGGCAGAGGTTGCAGTGAGCCGAGATCGCACCACTGCATTCCAGCCTGGGCGACTGAGTGAGACTCTGTCTCCAAAAACAAAACAAACAAAACAAAAAAGCACTGTTGAAGCTGAGAGCCACTTGCAGTTCCGTCATCACTTGGATATTTTTAAATTTCTAAAATGAAAAGAAAAACCAAATCCTCCAGAGCCCCTATTACCCAAATGATACCCAACCTTGCAGAGCACAGCCATTCCTGGTCACATCAAGCTACTTGACCTTTTCCCCCCTAGGCACCAACGACTTGCTGTGGGGGTGTGAGTCTGCATGCGTGCATGCTCCTCCCTCAGCCTTGGGGACACCCCCCCATCACCTTCATCATCACAGCTGTTGATTGCCTTGCACTGGCCCCTCCTCCCAGAGTGGAGAACATCCCTGGCAACCCTCTGTGATGCTGCCCAGCCTTCCTGTCTGGTCGCCCATGTTAACCAGAGCCAACCCGTCATGCCTTGAATGCAGCTTCAATCCCCTGGGCATCCTCTCCTCTGGCCAATCCTTCTGTAATGCTTCCAGAGTGGCTGCCTTGCCTGCCAGAAGTCTCCTGACTCAAGCTAAACAGGTACAGCCTTGTCTTGGCACTTCCCAGGCCTCTCATCTCCCGTGAGCCTGCGGTTGTGCTCAGACCTGGAACCGTGCCACCCTGCTGAGGGTCTCGGCAGGGGCTTGGGTAACTGTGCTGCATAATTTGAGTTGAGTTCAATAGGCTGACTTCACCTCATGTTTAGCTGCTATCTTGATGATTTTTCCCTTTCTGTTCCCTGCTTCTGGAGATTCCAGTTGAACAAACCACGCTGGGGTTTAAGAGTGGGAAAGCTGGGGGTGAAGGGGCAAATGCCTCTCCTTCCAGCTGGTTCAGAGGCTCTTCTTTCCAGGAACTTGGGGCAGAGGCCACCTGGGTCCCCTGTAGGCCAAGCTCACACCTTCCTGTGCACCCAGTCAGCCATTATGAAAATCAGATCTCATCTCAGCTCTGGGCATTTCTCTGTAGTGATTCTCAGCAGAAGACCGATAAACCTGACAAACGCCAGGAGTGAAACTCGGTAGGAGAGAAGCAGTCTAAGACACAAGCCTGTTAAGTCAACCTCGTATTATTAAACTCTCATTTAGTAACTGCCATCCTGGCCCTGACACCACTTCTTGGAGGCAGGGTCGCTGCTTATGTTTCTCTCAAACCCAGGCTGTTTGTTAGTGCAGAGGTCCCCTAGGCCTGCCTGCTCCAGCCGCCCCCCACCCTGGTGTCACTGCCTGGGAATGAGCTGTGCCCCCACCCAGCCCAGTCCTAAGGGGCGCCCAGCCAGGGGCAGCAGAGCCCCTCCAGTGGTGATGCCTCAGGCGGCAGAAGGAGGCGCACCACCTGCTATAAGCTGAGGAGAGAGGTATTATATTTGGAGCCTTGGAAGGAAGTCAGGGTACAGGGGAGTGGGGGCACTGGCTGTGCAGAAATGAATGGGGTGGGCCGCCGTGCTCAGGGCACACTGGCTCTGGACAGTGGGATGTCCAGGAGATACTATGGTAGCAATCTCCACTTGTTTGGCAAAATATGTTAGGAAAATTACCCAAATGCCAAAGGGGAGGAAGAACCACCCCAGCGGCCAACCTTGTTTCTGAGAGAAAACGCTATTTTAATTAGGACTAGCTTTAAGGCCTTCCATTCATATACATATCCACAGTTAGATTTCAAACAGCAAAGGGGTAATCAAATCAGCTCATCTGGTCTGAAATTTTAACAAGACTTTGCTAAATGTCACAGAAAAATAACCCAGCATCGACATCCTCAGCACTGCGCGTCCATGGTGGCTGAAGCCTGGGCCTCCTGCGGTCCGCCTGCCCTGAGCAGCTGTGCATGCACCCATCTGCCTACCCTGCCTGCCTGGGATGGGCGTGGCCACAGGCACCCTTCCCAGAACCGCGGTTCACGTTAGGTTTGGCACATAAATTTTATTTTACTTTCACATTGACACATTCAGGAAACCATTCTGAGAAAAGGAAGGTGGAGGCCGCCTTGAAGCAAAGCCTGGCTCCCTCCTCCACCCCGGGCTCAGGAGCACTGTGCAGGCTCAGGCTGGCACTCATTGCAGGAAACTGTCCCAGGTCTCAGTGGCCCTGGCTGTGGATGGCATCTGAAACGGTCGCTGTGGCTCTCCCCGCACCAGGGCCTACCTCATTGCCAGGAAGCGGCACTGCTGGAGGCTACCTGGGCCCCGGGTTTTATTGCTGGTGAACTTGGTCACCCACCTTCCAGTCACATGGTCCAGGATGGTGGTGTGATCAGAATGGCTCTGGTGGTGCCCATTTTGCTGAGATGAAAGGAATCGATATGTGTAAACTACACTGAATTCTGTGATGCTGGCAAGTTGCACCTGCTAGTCTTCAGCCCCAAGGGGAGAGCTTCCTGGAGGAGACAGGTGGAGACTCACTGCTGACCACTCAGGCAAGGCAAGTCAGAACTATGTGCCTGAATCCAAAGTAGCCTGAGCTCCAAGCCTAACCAGCCCTCCCATTCCTGGGCCATGCTCCTTTTAAGGCCCCCAAAGACATTCCCCTTCTCAGGTAGAAAAAGCTTCCCCCCACTCACTTTCTAAAATCATATTTCTTGTGCCAAATGAAGTGGGCACCTGGCAGACACAGGTTCAGAAGCATGGATGAGTGTTACATGGGTATGGATTCTGAAAAGATGGACCCCTGGACACCACACCACCCTCTGGCCATCGCTGAATGTCCACAGGAACAAAACAGTCACAGAAAGAATGCTTTGCCTCCACAATCACAGCAGCACCAAAATGAAGGCCAGAGGTGCCGTTTTACCCCTCAGATCCAATGCTGCATGAGACTCTGTGATTTTGTCATTCCCCTTGCTTCTCTGTCTCTCCTCAGAGTGCTGGGGGCTGTTCCTGCGACACAGCAGTGACAGGTGAGGCCACCCCTGACTGGCCAGGAGAGCCTCGGGGCATCCCCTTCCTTGACACCTGAGGGAAATGGCTCCTAAACCTGTGTGATGCTTCCTCCCTGCTGGGCTCTCAAACTTTTCTCCCCTCTGAGGTGCGCAAAGGCCAGCGACATCCTAATGACAATGCCAGGGATGGGGGCAGGGTCCTCAGATCATCTTACAGCCAAACTAAGTCCTAACAGTCGAGGTCTTGTGTCATATGCCAAGGTACTCACAGGCACGTGAGAGACCTCAGGCATCCTAAAAGGAGGGATGTGGTGGAGGAAGGGTCATTTCTGGGCTCAGATCTCCACCTGGTTAGCCCCAGGACTAACAAGATATCTGAATTCATAGGTCTTATGCATTAGTTTAGCAAAAAATCTGGTTTCTGGTACCCAAAGAGCTTAAAGTCCCCTTCGAAACGTGCATATAGGCGTCGGATGTCTCGTTTGCTGATGCCCAGGAAATAGTGCTCCACCTTGGTTCTGTTGTACACGGTAATGCCTGGAGGGATGGTTGGGTACGACACCAGGTGGTCGATGCCGGCTTCTTTTAAGATGTATGGAGCATCGTCCTCCAGGGTCTCGTGGTGTCCAATCACACTGTACATTATCTCACAGGGAGCACAGAGCTCTACATATGTCACCCAGTGAATGATGTGGTCCCCAAACTGAAGGTCTAGCCATCTGTGGTTCGGATCGCCCAGGTAGCGCACGAAATCTTCAAACTGGATCCCCCGGGTCTCCGTTCGGTTCCTCCTGTATTTTCTGATGATGCCAGGGGCAATCTCATGCCTGTACCAAGGCTCAAACCGGGGATTATGAACAAATTTATCCTTAAATGCAGAAATCAGTCTTTCAAAGGGATCTCTTACAATAAAAAACTTGAAGTATGTTTTCAATCTGAGGAAAAAAATTAACAAGAGGTTAACTTGCCGCCACAGGAGGTCATAGCAGAGAGGGGTGGCAGGAGAGGGAGGAATGACAGGAGCGCAGCACTGTGTATGGGCCCCTCACGGGCCACACCTGCCATGAACACATTCCACATGTCTCTTACTTAATCTACTTCAAGATCCTGAGGATGAATCCTATTAGCCCACTTTGCAGGTGAGGAAATGGAGGCTTGGAAAACCTTACCTGTCCAAGGCCACAGTTCTCATCGTAGGCAGTCACTGTGAAGACATCTATTTAATCTACGTTCTGTTTTACTTGAATGATTCAAAACTTCAAGAATGTTTACAAATTTTGTTCCTGGGCAGAAAATCATAAGGGCAGGAACTATGAATGAGTCAGGAAAAGAAGTTACTTTTAGGACACATTTTAAAAAATTCTATTTAAATTTGCCAGGGGAAGAGGGGCAAGAGATAATGGAGCGCCAGGCTTCACGCTCCAGTGGGCAGGAGCAGGTGTGGGTGAGCTGCCAGCGGGTGGCAGCAGAGCATGGTCCTGGGGAAGACGGGCAGCAGGAGTGATGATGACGAAGACGATGACAACAGTGACATCACGGAGCACAGCCTGCTATGACAGGCCAGAAACTGCTTTCTGTGCTTTGCACATCTTCACTCACTGAGTCTCACAAAAGCCCCATGAGTGCTCAGGGCGACGGCAGGACAGTCTTCACCAGGAACATCTCTTTTAAGTGTCATAAGGGTAGGCAGGTGCCATGCAAGGCAGGTGGCTGCAGAGCCAGAAGGCAAACTCCAGCTGGTGACATGACGTCAGCTGCTGCTTCTCATCCTTACTCCTTTTCAGCCTTGCTCTCCCGGGCCACCTGAGAACTATACTACTCAAGAACTTTCTCATTTATTAGCTAAGGACTCCATCCTTTTTTTTCCTGCCCAGGCTAGAGTGCAGTGGCAAGATCTTGGCTCACTGCAACCTCTGCCTCCCGGATTCAAGTGATTCTCCTGCCTCAGCCTCCCGAGTACCTGGGACTACAGGTGTGCGCCACCACGCCCAGCTAACTCTGTTGTATTTTTTAAAATGGAGATGGGGTTTTACCATGTCAGTTATGCAGGTCTTGAACTCCTGACCTCAAATGATCCACTCGCCTCTGCCTCCCAAAGTGCTGGTACTACAGGGGTGAGCCACCATGCCCAGCCTGGACTCCACCCTTGCTGTGATCAGGGGTTCTGCCTCTCTGCCTTGCCTATGCTGGGTGCAGCCCACACCACCACTCCAAGGGCAGCCCCCCATGGCAGTGGGCACAATGCCTCTGGGGGAACGAAATACTCAGGTCACTGCAATCCAAATCCCTTTCTTATGAAGAAAAGATCTTATTTAGCAAGCCGTCTATAAAACTTTACGAAAGCAGAACAAAGTTGGCTGCTCACTTCTATTAATAAAATTACATAACCTTCATGTTAATGGACTGTGTGACCATAAGGCTGGAAATTCTCAGAAGTAACTGGGAGTTTAGAGTCATCCAATGTGGGGTGTAGCTCAGCTGCTGCTCACTGATGCAAACCGACAGCCCTGTGTGGTCCTCAGCTCAATCTGGAAAGTACAGAACTGAGCCTGGGGTTTTTCTCAAATTTCTTCTCAGGTTTACAAAAACTCCCCCCTCCCCTTTGAGGAAGCTGTTCTCACCGCTTCTGAATTTCCGCATCACTGAAGGAAGAGAGCCGAGGAAGGCCGTTCTTCTCGTGGTCATGCACCACATTTTCAGGGATCTCCTCAATGGAAGGAAAGGCTCCTGGGATGTAAACAGAAGGAAAGGCGTGTCGGCTGCTCTGGTGCACCACTTAGAGAAGGGCATGTCCTTACCTTGGCCCCCATACTCCCCAGGCGTGCACAACAAGCCCACCCCCAATATCCAAGTTTAGGTCTTTGAATTTCAACTGCTTCTGCCAGCAGGAAGAGAGAGTGAAGAAAAGCTTCTGGGAATCCATAAGCCAACCAGAGGAAACTGATGATTTCGGGGAGGAAGGGGGAGGGAGCAGGAATGGAAATGCTGGCAGTGCCTACCCCTGGCAATGGACCTAACTGGGCTAAATCTGCCATTAGAGGAAGATCGCTGAATGCAAACAGAATTCCTAACACCAGCAACACTCACTCTACTCTGAGACTGGGGGAAAATGCCAGAGAAGCAGGACTTTGAAACATCGTGCTCAGATGCCTGAAGCAGCTTCACAGCCCCATCCCATGGACAGGCTGATCTCGCCCAGCACCTCATGCCCCCCGGCCCACAGTGGCTCTCAGGTACCCCTGCAGCATCCTAGGCTGGCAAGGAGCAAAGACCTTTTGATGCTGGAAAATTCTGGCTAAGCTGTGATACACTTGAGACAGAGTCAAAAGAGGACACAGCGTGTCAAGAAGGCAGGGCTGTGCCAGCAGCCAGGGTCTGTCATCAGGGACCAGTGCTGGGTCCAGGCTGCTGAATGGAACTTGGGCAGGGGCCATCCTAGGGCTGGTTGGCTGAGCAAGTTGTTTCACTCTTTTCTCAATGCAGTCAAATGGAAATACACTGTCAGTATGCTGAGGAGGTTTTCTCCAAGCCTCTGCAAGCCTTAATACCCACCTTTGTGTTAATCCTGTAGGATTAAGATTGGAGTCCTGGCAGGGAAGAATCTTCCTGGGCTGTCTGAGCAGTGGACATAGCCTTGTCTGTTTTATTCATTCCTCCCCCGAGTATTTAAGGCACAGTCCAGAACTCTGTGCTATATGCTATGGATGTCTGCAAACTAGGTGTGGGAGCACTGCTCTCAACAGAATGGTGACAGAACCAGCTCTGTGGGTTCACATATAGACCCACTCATGTACCTGTCCCTGTCCAGGTGCACTAGTGACGACCGAAACAGCCACAGGGACCACCCGCTTCTGTATTACATGACCCAGCAAGCCCACTCCGATTTCTGTACTGCCCTTGTAAGTGGGTATTTACTTCTTAAAGAATGCTGCTTCACACTGTGGTGGCTGATTTGTGAGCCTTTTGTATATTCCTTGTTTTCAATTTGATTTGCAGCCTCATTCAGCTTCTGAAAACCCAATATGCTATCCAATTACCAGGAAAGCACATTAATTATATGTGACAACCAGAAGATGAGGTGCCACTATTGTCTCTTTCAGCTAACCCATGTGAAGGCCAAACAGTGGCCAGCAGGGACCACCGAGTCTGCAGGCAGCATCAGGAGTGGCAGGCAGGACATGGAGCCCCAGGGCCACCCACCCATGGTGCCCCAAAATCTGATTCCTGATCCAGGAATCCCACTGCTGTCGACTGCAACTATCTCCTGTTTGAAGCTAAATTTCATAGGCAGAGCCCATAATTATCAGGATTGGTTCAGACTAATTGGAATTTAAATAAATAAACATGTCTAAAAAGAGTAGTGAGTAATCAAAACTGCAGTGTATGAGGTCACTTTGTGATGATCTAATTTGTTCCCTAGCAAACATTCAGCTTTCCTCAAGCAAGCTGACTCAATCCTCTGAACACAGATGCTTAGTGTGAAATAGGGTACAATTTCTTCCTGTCTGCTGGCACAGAATGCTTGGACTGCAGGTAAAGAGGCCCCAGACTCCGGGCCGGGGCTCCCCTCTCAGGCTGTACGGTGTGGGCCCTTCTCACTGCAGAGAGGGCGACAGTGAGGCTTCCTGGTGGCTCAGTGATGGTGGGGCCCTGGCGGACGTGGGACAGAGCGGGTGACTATAACCATCAACACAGGGAAACTGAAGAGAAGAAGAGGCGTCCTAGGGGTGGCTAAGCCGCCTGAAGTGGGTATCTGCTGCGACAGGCGAGGACAGCCAGACTGCGGCTGTGTCCCCTTGAAAAGAATCGGTGTCTAAATGAGCCCTACTAACTTTTAAGGCACAGCACTAACAGGAAACAACAAAAGCAGGCCTGTCTGGAGGGCCACCAGTCCTTTCAGGAGAACCCAGCCCTCTTGTGACTCCTCCCTACCATCCTCCCCAGCCTCACAGCCCCGGCCACTGAGACCCTTCCCAGACGGACTTTCAGTGGCCCTGCACGCACCATTTAGAACGATCAGCACTTTCTTCCACTGGGTGTTGCCCACTTTGGGAGTCTGGCAGAAAAGAATCTTGTGCTTGTCACAGACAAATATTCGGTCCAGGACAAACTTGGAGACAGGAGTGTGCGAGAGATTCTTCAGGGCCTCATCCCTGCAGACGTTTCTGATGAGTTCCAGGCGTTCCATGTAGACCAGGGGCTGAATGAGCCGGCTGTCTGGAAGCGCCTTCCCAGTTGGCTGCAAGTGACATGGAGCAGAAGAGGCCCAGGGACCATTAAAGGAGGCAGGACTGAGTCAAGCACAGCTGCTCCTGCTGGCCTATCCCTTCCTTTCCATCTGCGGCCTTCCCTTTCTACAGGTGACACCCACTACCCCCAGCCCCCTCCTGAGGTCTCCCTCCGGGCCTCTCTACCAGCCTGATCGGCAGGGTGGGCAAGGAAAATGAATGCAAGCTTGGTTCCTTGGATGTCTTTGAAGAGAAGTCTGACTTTAAAAAACAAAATAAGCCAGGGGCAGTGGCTCATGTCTGTAATCCCAGCATTTTGGGACGCCAAGATCAGGGGATCATGAGGTCAGGAGTTCGAGACCAGCCTGGCCAACATAGTGACACCCTGTCTCTACTAAAAATACAAAAATTAGCTGGGTGTGGTGGTGCACACCTGTAATCCCAGCTACTTGGGAGGCTGAGGCAGGAGAATCACCTGAACCTGGGAGGTAGAGGTTGCAGTGAGCCAAGATTGTACTACTGCACTCTGGCCTAGGCAACAGAGCAAGACTTCGTCTTGGGGAAAAAAAAATTAAAAACCAAAATAAGAAGTTTGGAATCCTCTGGCTAGGGGGAACAAAAAGATGAAAAAGCTCAAATTCTACATGCCAGTCCGTTCTTCACAGGGCTGCTTTAGAACCTAAGAGAATACCTGTAACCTGAGAGTTACGTGGGTTGGAGGGGGCAGAGGCAGATGAACCAGTACACACAGAAGTCGTTTAGGGACCCCCTGTCCTCGGTGAGTTAAAATCCCCTTGCTGCTCACACCTCCTTGTTCCCCAGGGGCATCCTGAGGGCATTCCAGAATAGCAGGGCTATTTCCCCCAATCCCACTCCATCAGCCCCCTTCTAGCTGTGGCCCTGTTTCTTAGCACTGTGATTGAAGGCTTCCGCTGCTGTATCTATTTCTTAAAGCCAAACAGAACTTCCCAAGATTTGAAAGCAGATGATCCTTCCAAATAATTTTATTGAATGGACCCAAATGTCCTTGTTAAATCTTTTAAAAAGCACCAGGCTTGCCAGGAAATCCATTTACAGGGTAGTTTAAAAACCTGTCGTCCCAGGGGACTATGTCAGTTACAAAATGGGAAGGACGTAAGTGTTCTAGAACACACTAGGACAAGGACCCTGGAACTATCAGGATGACCAAGGTTTCCCCCTCAGCATCCCCCCACCCAGCTCTTCCTTCGTGGATCTACTGTAACCAAACTCCCCTACACTCATGACCTCTGGCCAGGATGCTCTCTCCCTTGTGTGTTTAAGTGAATTTCCTGGGATTCCCTGATGGCGGGAAGAACATCCTGGGGTTCCTGACTGCCTGCTTTCTGAGATGAAGACACTAAGGAAGTGAGAGAGGCCCCTTTGCAGAATGGCCTCCGTTCTTCTGCCTGGGCTCTCCACCTACCACGGAAAACCAGGAGCCACGCCAGGCACTCTCCTTGCTCTTACAAGAACGGGTCTCATTTAACCTCATTTCCTCATCCATCCCATCTCTTGCTCACTTATCCCAAAAGTGTCTGTCTTCTCCTCCCGCTGTTCCAAACCTAACCCCAATCATGGATGGCACTCAAGAGCAGCATGTCAGGGGAGAGCACCTCCCAGCAAATTTCCTTTAGAAAATGCAGAAAAAACTGCACTTTTAGATACTGCTTTTGAGCAAAGCATTAAAGATGAAGAAAAAAAATTCTTCTAAGAGATGAGGTCTCATTCTGCCACCCAGGCTGGAGTGCACTGGCACAATCATGGCTCACTATAACCTCCAACTCCTGGGCTCAAGTGATTCTCCCATCTCAGCCTCCCAAGTAGCTGGGATTATAGGCACGCACCACCATATCCAGCTAATTTTTGTATGTTTTGTAGAGATGAAGTCTCAGTATATTGCCCAGGCTGGTCTCTAACTCCTAGGCTCAATTGATTCCCCTGCCTTAGCCTACCATGCCCAGCCAAAGAAAAAAAGATTTCTTGTTCAATTGTGTCTATGAACTATCATTGTTTCTTTTTACCCTTTGCAAATATACAAAACCAATTTAAAGATAGATATATTTTCTATTTTCCATCCAAACATTCGGCTACATCATGCACAAAATACACTTTTAAAGGTGAGCTACAGAACCTGATCGTGTTGATAAATCACTTTTCTTGTGAGAAAATACATGCTGAGTTTTCGTGTCACCTAAGGACATATGGCCTCAGAGTGTTGACATCCCCTCTGACATCCCCCACTGCCCTCACCTCACATCTGAGTCTCATGAAAATGAATGGGGCAGGTGGGAAAGAGAAGGGCACAGAGGGCCCTGAGTTCAAAGCCCAGGCCCACTACTTGCTATCCAGGGGATACTGATCCAGTGAGCACAGTTCCTTGAGACTTATGTTTCCCAAATGCAAACTGAGAATAAAAATACACCTCAGCTGGGGATTGAGACCATCCTGGCCAACACGGTGAAACCCCGTCTCTACTAAAAAATACAAAAATTAGCTGGGTATGGTGGCATGTGCCTATAATCCCAGCTGCTCGGGAGGCTGAGGCATGAGAATCACTTAAACCTGGGAGGCGGAGGTTGCAGTGGGCTGAAATTGTGCCACTGCACTAGAGCCTGGTGACAGAGCGAGACCCTGTCTCAAAAAAATAAAATACACACACACACACAAACACCCCACACCCCCCCCCACACACACACCCCACACACACACCCAACCCCAGAGGGTGGCTCAGAAGACCAATGATATTGAAACCCAGTGAAGTATCTGCAAACTGTAAAGCACATTCAGGCACAGTCTTTTTATCTGCAATGACTCCTGCAGGCTGGCAATCTCTCCAGAAGTGCCCTCCACCCAGAGAGGGGAAGAGGGAACACCAGCATGACCACCCTCTTCCTCACGGGGTGTGGCATTCTCGTGGGAACCTTGTTGTGACACTTTGCCAAAGGCTTACCCTAACTTTGTTTTTATCCGTCTAACTTTGATTTCCTGTTTAATCCATCCCATTAAAGCCACTCTCCCACATTCCATAGTTTTTTGGTCTCGTGTCTGTAGCCCATCCAAATTCTTTTCTTACCGTGGGATGCCTCAACCTAAAAGCAACATCTAGGCTATCTCAGAGTTCTGCAGACTTGAGTTCCATTCCATCAATGTCCTATCAGAAGTAACCTCCAGCAATATTCTACTCTGACTGGTGTATGCTTTCTATGCTAATTGAGTTCCAATTTATCGTCCTGATACTGTGAACCATGGATAGGAGCTGTCCATATCTCTACAGCTTGATTCTGGGCTTATAAATATTTTTAGGGCTTGCTGCACCCTTTTCATTCCTTCTCACACAACTGCAACTTCAACCCTCCAGATCCAGAATGGGGGTTAGGAAGTGATAGGCCTTCCAGAGTGCACCCCTCATCCCAGCTTGGGAATGATTAGAAACTTTGCGCAAGAAGTCTGCAGAGAAAGCCATGGAGCCAGAATGTCAAGGCAGGCGAGGGCTGGGTGGAAGTCAGCAGCCTTGAGCTCTGCCAGGAACTCCATGGGACCATGGAGGATCTGCCTTTTTCCTAGGCTCAGTTCTCTCAGCCATACAATTTGGAGGCTGAATTAGTTGCTCTGCTGTCCAGGGCCCCCTTTCACTCTAAAACCCCAGGACTGAGTGAGATGTCTTCTCCCACTCCTGGTTTCTTCCTGACCCTGCCCAATACCCTCGGCTCCCCAGGCGAGGCTCATGTTCAGCTGGTCAGGAATGCAGCACAACCAATAGTGACAGAGCAGCCCTGATGCACAGAGCTGTGAGGAGCACAAAAACAGATGTGACCTGTGCCTCCCCCAAATGGAAATTAACAAGGTGAACTAAACATGGAGAAGTAACACAGGGAATGGCTGTAACGCGGATGTGATGACAAGTGGAACCGGCCACAAAGAAGGGCTCAGAGGGGAAGGTCAGCTCTCTGAGACAGGGGCGCCGTGTCCGAGGGGACAAGGACCTGGCTGTGCCCACCTTCAGTTCCTCAGGAATGTGCTTCTCTTCTGGCAACTTCCCCACTTCCGGCATGGTTGTCAGGAACAGAAACTCCTGTTTGGCACTGTATACTGGAAGACAGAGAGGTTAAATGTCTTCTCTAAAAGGAAAAGGCACACAGATGGATGGGACAGACAGAGGCCCCAGAAATAGAAGCTCTCAAAGACACCCAAATGCCTCTTGACAAAACCACAAAAGCCATTCAACGAAGGAGGGTGGTCTGTCCAACAAAAGATGCTGGAGCACCTGGACATCCACACATGGAACGAACCTCGATCCAAACCTCACACCTTATTCAGGGAACTCAGAGTGGATCACAGACCTGAATGTGAAACATAAAACCGTAAATCTTTTTAAAAAACAACCAAGGAGAAAATCTGCACTGTGAAAGCCCATCTGAAGAGGAGGAAAAGACAAGCTCTAGGTAGGGAAAAACTATTTGTGAATTACTTATCTGACCAAGGACTCGTATCTAAAATATGTAAAGAACACCCTCAAAACTCAACAATTAAAAAACCAACCAATTCAACTAGAAAACAGGTAAGACACACCCAGATATTTCACTGGAGTGGATACACAGATGGCAAATAAACAGATGCAAAGATGGTCAAGGCTGCAGAGACTTTTATATCACAGGCTCTGCCCTCAAGCGGCTCAGAACCGAGTTGAGGGGCTGCCATGGAAAGCAGACGGGATGAGGAAGTCAGCCAGGAGAGAGGAAAAATCACCACCTACAAACACAAACCAGGTCCACAAGGTGTCATTTTGAGTCTCACTATATGATTACATCACATTCCCATGGCTGAGGGGGACTGATTTTCCTATGAGAAAGTCTAGTTACAACACCTGATCCTAGTTCAATATGACACTGAAATTTGTTAACTGAGGATAAATCATTGCCACAAATATCACTGGCTCCACTGCTAAGCTGAACGGAAACTGTAACACCAAAAAAAGTAAGTGTTGCCTTAAGCAGCAACTCAAGACAACCATGCTCTTCCTAGGGGCTCCAGTGGCAGGAGAAACCTGGAAAGCCAGGTTAGTAAGACGAACACCACTGACTGGGGTTCTGAGGCCGGCCCCATTTCCCAGAGGACAGAGCTGAAAAGAGCAGCCCAGGAGCACTGAAGCCAAGCCTTCTCCAAGCCATTCCCAGGAAATGGAACTCCCCACGGAGGACACTACTGGTATTTCCTCCTCGTGACACTTCACAATGGGCTTCTAGTTCATAATCAAAAACACCGTGAATGTGTGTGAAATAAACTCCAACAAGTGAGAAATCTTTTTTTTTTTATTTTTATTTTTTGAAAGAAAGAAAAAGGAAAGAAAGTGAGAGTGAAAGAAAGAAAAAAAAAAGACTGTACGAGAGAAAGAGGAAGGAGAAGAGGGAGAGAGAACAGGATTCTTGTTCTACTGCCCAGGCTAGAATGCCATATAAAAATGGGTATTAAAAACCTCTATTATGCCAATAATTGTGTTTAACAATGGAGACAGGAAGGAATAAGAGATGAAAATAACAAACAAGCAGCCAACCAATATTTTATTTAAACCTGTGAGATGCTATGCAATTGCTGAG
>CAUYLG010037588.1:0-16317 GCA_963573385.1 Cacajao melanocephalus
TAGTTTGGCTGGATATGAAATCTGGTTAAAAGTTATTTTCTTTAAAGATGTTGAATATTAGCCCCCACTCTCTTCTGGCTTGTAGGGTTTCTGCTGAGAGATCCACTATGAGTCTGATGGGCTTCCCTTTGTGGGTAACCCGCCCTTTCACTCTGGCTACCCTTAACATTTTTTCCTTCATTTCAACCCTTTTGAATCTGATGATTATGTGCCTCAGGGTTGCTCTTCTTGAGGAATATCTTTGTGGTGTTCTCTGTATTTCCTGGATTTGAATGTTGGCCTGCCTTGCTAGGTTGGGGGTGTTCTCCTGGATAATATCCTGAAGAGTGTTTTCTATCTGGGATTCATTCTCCCCCATCACATTCAGGTACACTGATCAAACATAGATTATGTCTTTTCACATAATCCCATGTTTCTTGGATGCTTTGTTCATTTATTTTCACTCTTTTTTCTCTAATATTGCCTTCACATCTATTTCATTGAGTTGATCTTCAATCTCTGATATCCCTTTTTCTGTTAGATTGGTTCAGCTATTGAAACTTGTGTATGCTTTGCGAAGTTCACATGGTGGGTTTTTCAGCTTCATCAGATTGTTACCAAAACCTGGCAGAGACACAACTAAAAAAGAAAATTTCAGGCCAATACTCATGATGAACATCAATGCAAAAATCTTCAATAAAATACTGGCCAACCACATGCAACAGCACATCAAAAAGCATATCAATCATAACAAAGTAGGCTTCATCCCAGGAAGGCAAGGCTGTTCAAAATACACAAATCTGTAAATGTAATCCCTGACATAATCAAAGCAAAGACAAAAACCACATGATTATCTCAATAGATGCAGAGAAGGCCTTGACAAAATTCAACAGCCCTTTATGCTAAAAACTCTCAATAAACTAGGTATCAACAGAACATATCTCAAAATAATAAAAGCTATTTATGACAAACACACAGCCAATATTATACTGAATGGGCAAAAACTGGAAAAATTCCCTTTGAAATCTGGCAATAGACAAGGACACCCTTTCCTATCACTCCTATTCAACACAGTATTGGAAGTTCTAGCCAGAGCAATCAGACAAGAAAAAGAAATAATGGGTATTCAATTAGGAAAGGAGGAAGTCAATTTGTCTCTATTTGCAGATGACATGATTGTATATTTAGAAGAGTCCATTGTCTCAGTCCAAAATCTCCTGAAACTGATAAGCAACTTCAGCGGAGTCTCAGTATACAAAATCAATGTACAGAAATCACAAGGATTCCTATATACCAATAACAGACTAAAAGAAAACCAAACCAGGAGTGAACTCCATTCACAATTGCTACAAAGAGAATAAAATACCTAGGAATACAACTAACAAAGGATGTAAAGGACTTCTTCAAGGAGAAATGCTAACCACTGCTCAAGGAAATAAGAGAGGACACAAACAGATAAAAAAAATTCCATGCTCATGGTTAGGAAGAATCAATATCATGAAAATGGCCATGCGGCCCAAAGTTATTTATAAATTCAATGCCATCCCAATAAAGTTACAATTTTCCTTATAAACATAACACAAAAAAAAAAATTAAAATTCATATACAACCAAAAAACACCCCACATACCCAAAAAAATTTTAAGAAAAAAAAAAAAAAAAAAAAAAAGAAAAAAGCTGGAGGCATCATGCTACCTGACTTCAAATTATACTACAAGGCTACAGTGATCAAAACAGCATGGTACTGGTACCAAAACAAAAATATAGACCAATGGAACACAACAGAGGCCTGAAAAGTAATGCCACACACATCTACAACCATCTGATCTTTGATAAACCTGACCAGAACAAACAATGGGGAGAGAATTCCCTGTTTAAAAAATGGTGTTGGGAAAACTGGCTAGCCATGTGCAGAAAACAGAAACTGGACCCCTTTCTGACACCTTACACTAAAATTAACTCCAGATGGATTAAGATTTAAACATAAGGCCTAATGCCATAAACACCCTAGAAGAAAACCTAGGCGAAATCATTCAGGACATAGGCATAGGCAAGTACTTCATGACTAAAACACCAAAAGCACTGGCAACAAAAGCCAAAATAGACAAATGGGATCTAATTAAACTCCAGAGCTTCTGTACAGCAAAAGAAACAATCATTAGAGTGAACCAGCAAACAAAAGAATGGGAAAAAATGTTTGCAATTTACCCATCTGACAAAGGGCTAATATCCAGAATCTACAAAGAACTAAAACAGATTTGAAAGAAAAAAAATGAAACAACAACAACAAAAAAAGCCCATTCAAAAGTGGACAAAGGATATGAACAGGCACTTTTTCAAAAGAAGACATATATGAAGCCAAGAAACATAGGAAAAATGCTCATCATCACTGGAACCAACACAAATGCCCATGGATGATAGACTGGACAAGGAAAATGTGGCACATATACACCATGGGATACTATGCAGCCATAAAAAATGATGAGTTTCTGTCCTTTTTAGGGAAATGATGAATATGGAAACCATCATTCTCAGCAAACTGACACAAGAACAGCAAAACAAAACAAAACAAAACAAACAAGCCCATTCAAAAGTGGGCAAAGGATATGAACAGGCATTTTTCAAAAGAAGACATATATGAAGCCAACAAACATGAAAAAATGCTCATCATCACTGGTCATTAGAGATATGCAAATCAAAACCACATTGAGATACAATCTCACACCAGTTAGAATGGTGATCATTAAAAAATCTGGAGACAGCAGATGCTGGAAAGAATGTGGAGAAATAGGAACACTTTTACACTGTTGGTAAGAGTGTAAATTAGTTCAATCATTGTGAAAGACAGTGTGGCAATTCCTCAAGGACATAGAAATGGAATTTCCATTTGACCCAGCAATCCCATTACTGGGTATACATCCAAAGTATTATAAATTATTCTATTATAAAGACACATGCACAGATATGTTCATTGTGGCACTGCTTACAATAGCAAAGACCTGGAACCAACACAAATGCCCATGGATGACAGACTGGACAAGGAAAATGTGGCACATATACACCATGGAATACTATGCAGTCATAAAAAATGATGAGTTTCTATCCTTTTTAGGGAAATGGATGAATCTGGCAACCATCATTCTCAGCAAACTGACACAAGAACAGCAAAACAACAACTGAATGTTCTCACTCATAGGTGGGTGTTGAACAATGAGAACACATGGACACAGGGAGGGGAGCATCACATGCTGGAGTCTGTTGGTGGGAAATAGGAGAGGGACTGCAAGGGTAGGGAGGTTGGGGAGGGCTAACATTGGGAGAGATGCCAGATATAGGTAACAGGGGGATGGAGGCAGCAAACCACATTGCCATGTACGTACCTATGCAACAGTCCCTGCATGATCTGCATATGTACCCCAGAACGTAAAGAAACCCATCAAAAGTGTAAAAGTGTTCCTATTTCTCCACATCCTCTCCAGCATCTGTTGTCTCCAATTTTTTAATGATCACCATTCTAACTCGTGTGAAATGGTATCTCAATTTAGTTTTTATTTGCATTTCTCTAATCACCAGTGATGATTAGCATTTTTAAACTTGCTTTCTTAAGACATTTTTCCTACAAAAATATCTTAAAATATCTGTTTTAATGTTAATGCTGGTCTGTTGTGCCTGAATTTCAAAAAGAGGAGGACATATAGGTGCATGTTTGACTCCTCCTTCATATCACGACCTGAATTACTTTTTCAGGTTAACTCTGGAATGCCCTTGGCAGAAAGAATGGGTCCATTCATGTAGAGAACCAGCCCCACATCATCTATGGGTACCCTGAGTTTGGTGGCAACAAAGGAATGAGAAAAAGACAGATTAAGAATGCAAAGAGTGGTACCGAGGGTCATCATTTATTACTGGAGGCAGTGAAGGCCCAGAGCTTAGGTTCCCCATAGTATTTATTGGTTACAACCTATAGAGTAAGGGTGGAATGATGGTGGGGAGTGGGTGATGTGATGATGGAGTGAATCAGTGAGCCGGAACTGAATCAATGAGCCAGAACTGATGTGTCATTCTAAAGACTGATAACAGTGGCAGTTTCAGGAGTTTCATAAAACAAGAACATGTGGTTATCTTTAGCCTATTATCTATGTGCTGCTGGTGAAACACAGGCTTCACAAGGAGCCTACAAGTATTACTATGTCGTAGTGCTATTAAGGGGTTTTACATCCTTGAGCACAATGTTTATAGTAACAGAGCCAAGGTCACCCTGTACCAGAACATGAGGCATGGAGAGGCCTTCCTCCTCAGAGGCCTCCTGTGGCCTTCTGCAGTTTGTTGTTCCTTGTTTATATGTCACTCATAACCAATTTATGTAGGTGCTTTATAAGTCCTTTGTCCTTTGCTGCTTTCCCCAACAATTCAGAGGGTTGGGAGAGCTTATGATTTTATTTTTGAGTTTACAATTCACTTGATAAGGGTCTAATACCCAGAATATGTAAAGAATACTTCTAAATCAGCAACACAGGATCAACATCCAATTAGAATATAGTCAAAATACTTAACAGACATTTCCACAAAGAAGGTATACAAATAGCCAAAAGACAATAAAGAGATTCTCAACATTATTACTCATTAGGAACATGCAAATCAAAACTTAAGTGAGACAATATTATACATCCACTAGCATGACAAAAACAATAATAAAACAGAAAATAACACATGTTGGTAAGGATGTGAAGAATTTGGAAGCCTCATAATTTCCTGGTGGGAACATAGAATGACTTAACCTCCATGAGAAATAGCCTGGTACTTGCTCTAATAATTAAACATAAAATAAACATATGACCCCAAACTGCCACTCCTAGGCCTGCACTCGAAATAATTAAAAACAGGTACTCAAATACAGACATCTTCACACATGTCATAGAAGCACTATTTACAATAGCTGAAAGTAGAAACAACTTAAATGTCTTTCAACAATGAATGAATGAACAAATGTGGCATATACATAGAATAAAGTATCATTCAGCTTTCAAATAATGAAGTACTGATACATATTTTAAAGTGACTGAAACAAAAACTTCATGCTAAGTGAAAGAAGCCTTATAAAAAGTTCATAGAGAGACAGAAAGCTGTCAGATAGTTGTCAGGGCCTGGAGGAAGGGGAATTTAGAATAAGTGCTTAATATTTATAGAATTTTTTGGGGGGTATGATGAAAATGTTTTAGAACTAGAGAGAGATAGTGGTTGTACAACATTATGATTTTACTAAATGCCACTTATTCATTTGCTTGGAAATGGTTAATTTTATGTAAATTTTACCTCGATTACTAAAAATAGAATGGAATTTTAGAAACAATCCATATGTAACTCAGGAAATGGCAAATCAGTTTTGCTATGAGTCAAAAGGTTAAAGCACTAACAATGATAAGAGACTAGATCACACAAATAAAAAAGAAATTAAAGACAAGAGCACAGCTGTCCTAAACCACCTAGCATAAGATGTTGGAGGGTCTAGATATCCTGCCACAAAGATGGAAAAATCCCAAACTTTTGTTACTTCATTGTCTAACATATAAAGGGAAGAAGTCAAACCTTGTAGTGGTGATGGTTCTGTGTATATATATTGGAGTGAATTGTGTCTCCCCAAAATTTATATGTTGAAGTTCCAACTTCCAGTGTCTCAAAATTTGACCGTATTTGGCAATTGGACCTTCACAAAGAAAACTAACATTAAATAATGTAATATGGACGGGCCTTTCTCCAACATAACCGGTGTCATTCATGTTTAGGATAGTCTATGCCTGCACTATTTGCAATGAATTAATTTGTACATGGTTTATAGGAATATTCTGGGAGCATAAGACAATATGATTTTTCTAATTGCATTTCTGTTATAAGCAATGTAACTTCATATTACATAGCTTAATGTATTCTGTATAATCAACCTAATATACAGCATTGGAACATCTGCATGTACAGATAATTACACATGGAATATTTATGGCTTTTGTATATGCCTCTCCTCACTGAGATAAAACAAGTAAAAAGTAAAAATCATCCAATTTATCTCTTACATATTCAAAAGCAGCATGGAGAAAATTTATTTAGTGAGGCTGGAAGCACATAAATTTTAGATAAGGGCTTATTTACTAGTATTATTTTACTTTGAGAGGGACAACTAGAAGGAATCTACATATGGCAATTGAGATTACCACAATTACCAATTTTTTTAAAACTAAGATTCAATTGATTGCAGGATTTATTTCTTTCTATTTGTAACAAATACTACACCATAATTGTTTCTGATAGAGATCCATAATGCAAAGTTATTTAAAAAGCTAATCCCACTTTTAATTTAGTAGTAATTTGTTTAAATTAATTTATAGAAATAGCGTTTCATTGGAAGCTAATTAAACTAATGGATAAAAGTATTAAATTCAAGAAGGTAACTGAAATTTTAAGGAAGAAAGATTATTTTATGGTCAAAGTCATTTGCAGTTGTCTCTGTGAAGAATGAGAGTGATTAAACCCCATAACACATAGTGATTTCTAAATTTCAAAGAAGGTAGAAAAAGAAGCATTCTCCCATGTTTTAGAGAATTTCTCAAATTAGTTACTCACCCTAATGGGTGGTCAGTCTGTTAATATGGAAAGCAAACACAGTATTCTAATCTACTTTATTTCTGTGTATGCATGGTAGGTAGGCCTTGCTAAGAATTTAGCCTGCCATTAAAACAATGAAAACCTTTGGAAATTATGAGCCATACTTGCTGCTGAGTGTAATTTAAACTTCCAAGGTTTTTAAATAAAATTCCTTTCAATAAACCAAGCTTAATAATGTATTGCAGTTGGACAAAAATGGTAGCAAGGTAAAATATAAAGATAATTGTGCTAATATTTAACAATATTTCTTAATATAAGTAAATTTGTGGCTATGAGAGATATAAATATAATGTTAGAACCATTAGCAGAACTATTTGTCATCTCGATGAGAGATAACTACTGATATACATATAAATAGATTTAAATTATTGGTTTCAATAAGAGAAAATGGCTTTTATTATTTATCATTGTATTATTGCTTAGAGACAAGGAGTTCAGTGGTGCAATCACAGCTCACTTCAGTCTTGACCTCCTGAGCTCCAGTGATCTCCCCGTCTTAGCCTCCTGAGTAGCTGGGACTACAAGTATGACATTACATCCAGCTAACTTTTGTTTACTTTTCTGTGGAGAGGGGATCTTGCTGTGTTGCCTAGGTTTGTCTTGAACTCCTGGCTTCAAGTCATCTTCCTGCCTTTGCCTCACAAACTATTGGGATTACAGGGCCTAAATTTAACTTGCTTGTTGTTTTAATGATTAGTGCTTTCTGTGCTCTTTAAACTGACTGTATGGTGCTGATCTATCTCTGTGTTGTCTGCTTAGGTTTTTTTTTAGTTCTGTTGATGTGTTTTTTAATTTTTGCACCAACACCACACAATCTAATTACTCTGTCATACAATAATTCTTAAAATAAGACAGTGTAAGGCCTTAGATATTGTTAGGTCATTTTCATTTACATACAGACTTTTAACATCTAGAATATACAAAACAATGCGACAGTAAAAAAAATAATAATAATAATTCCATTAAAAAGTAGACAAAAGACATGAGTAAACATTTATTTAAAGAAAGGCATTCAAATGTTGAAGAATTATGTGAGAAAAATGCTCTACATTGCTTACCATTATAGAAATGCAAATCAAAACTATAGTGAGATATGATCTTACCCTAGTTAGAATGACTATTATTTAAAAGACAAACTAGATCCTGGTGACGATGTGGGGAAAAGAGAACTCATATATTTTAATTTTACACATATTATAAACCTAGAAGTACATTGTTATGATTTTACAATGCCAATTTACATTTAAGGAATTAAGATGAGAAAAAACTGTATTATATTTACCTATATATTTATCATTTCTGGTAAATATTCTTTCAGTAAACTATATTTTCTCTCTAGTATCATACCTTTTAATCTGAATATTTTTCAATGTTTGTTCTCTAGTTTTAAAGTCTTTCATATTTTGTTTACTATAATGTATCTTTATTTTTCACTCTTTGAAAACTGGTATTTTAGTTTCATGTAAAATTCTAGGTTGATGTCCCCCTGACCAGAAGCTAAGGGGTGCCATTGGTTGTCTTCTGACTTCCATTGTTTCTGATGAAAATTCAAAAGTCATGTTTGTCATTCCCCGCTTTTCAAGATTTCTTTTTTCTCTCACTGGTATTTTTTTTTTCTCTATCTTTGACTTATTATACTTTGGATATGACATGCCTCAATGTGGATTTTACATGTTTATGTTTGTTCAGCCGTGGGTTCACTTACCTTATTATATCTGTGTGTGAACAATTCTAAACAAGTTTGAAAACTTTGGAGCCATTATTTCATTCAGTATTTTTTATACCAATATTTTGCTTCTCTAATTTTCTTTCAGGACTCCAATTGCAAAGTGTTAGATGTCTTAATATAATCGCACGAGCTATTGAGACTCTGTTCATTTATTTTATTTTCCTTATTTCTTAATTTCTTTTTTTAAAAAATTCATTACATCTTTATGCTTTTGTTTGCAAATTTTCTAACGCAGCTTTTAATCTTTTCTAAGTTCATCTAATGGCATTTTTGTTTCAGGTGTTTCATTTTTTCTAACTACATTTTCCACTTGATCCATTTTTAAACTTTTCATTTACCTATTAATATTGTCCTTTTCTTTACTCATAATATTCTTTCTTTTAATGTTACATCAATAAACCCATTCATAACACCTAGTTTAAATTACCTACTAATTTTAACATCTGCATCACTTCTCATTTTGTCTCTGTGATTGTTTCCTTTTTCTTGTTAGACTTTTTTTTTTTTTTTGGCCTTTCCTTGTATACATTATACACTGGTTTTATGCTTGGTATACTAGCCATTTTGTCAGTCAGTGTTTTCCAGAAAAACAGAACCACTAGGAGGTACTGTTTACAAATTGAAGGCTTGTGGGAACCATGCATTGTACAAGTCTATAGGAGCTATTTTTCCAACAGCATGTGCTAACATCATGTATCTTTATTGCATTTGGTAATTCTCATAATATTTCAAACTTTTAAATTTCTATTATGTCATTTATTGTTATGTGAGATCAATGATGTTTGATGTTACTATTATTATCTTTGTTTGGGAGTGAGTGTACCACTGTCATATAAGACGGTGAGCTTAATAGATACGTGTTGTTTGTATGCTGACTTCTCCACTGATTAGCTGTTGTCCTATCTCTCTTCCTCTCATTGGGCCAACCTATTCCATGAAACATGACAATCTTAAAATCAGGTCAATTAATAATCCTACAATGGCCTCTAATTGTCCAAATAAAAGGAAAAGTTGCACATCTCTTACATTAAATCAAAGCTAGAAATTATTAAGCTTAGTGAGGAAAGTATATCTAAAGCTTATATGTGTCAAGAGCTAGGCCTCTTGAATCAAAGAGTTAGACATGTTGTGGATGCAAAAGGACATTAAAAGTGCTACTCCAGAAAATACACAAATGATAAGAAAGAAAAACAGCCTTATAGTTGATATAGGGGAAAGTTTTACTGGTCTGGATAGACCAGACCAGCCACAGCATTCCCTTAAGCCAGAGTGTAATCCAGTTGTAGCAAAATTTTTGCTTTCTGTTCCCATGACATTGCATTCTGCTGGACTAGAGGTCTTAGGTCCAGTGGGAAAAACACTGCCACTGGAAGACACAACAGTGATTCCATTAAACTGGCAGTCAAGATTGCCACGTGGAAACTTTGGGCTTCTCCTAACTTTAAGTCAACTGGTTAAGAAGAGAGTTAAAGTGTTGGCTGGGGTGACTGACCCAGACTATCAATGTATGTAAGGAAGAGTATGTGTAGCATACAGGAGATCTCTTGGGGCATATCTTAGTATCACCATGCCCTCTGATTAAGGTCAAAGAGAAACTACAGCAGCCCAATCCAGGAAGGACTAAAAATAGCCCGGAACCATCAGAAATGAAGGTCTGGGTCACTCTATCAGGAGAAAAGACCACAACCTGCTGAGGTGCTTGCTGAAGGCAAAGAGAATACAGAATGGGTAAGAGAAAAAAGTAGTCATCAGTACCAGCTATGACCACAAGACCAGTTTCAGAAACAAAGACTACAATTTCTTTTTCTTTTATTAAAAAATATGTTGGTGTCATATATACACTTGTATTAAGGAAATATCTTCATTTTATTTCACTTTTCATTTATGTGACATAAGATTTATTGACTTCATATTAGCATATAAGTGTTGTCAACTTTATATAACAGCATTTGAATTGGGGATAGGTTTGTTTTTGGTTGTATGAAGAACAGTTGTATTATATCATGCATAATTAGGACTTTATTATTGTTTTTTTCTTTGAAGATTATGTACGATCTCAGATTTCTATGGGTTCAACTTGACAAGGAGTGGACTTTTGATGGTTAATACTGAGTGTCAATTTGGTTGGATTGAAGGATGCAAAGTATTGTTCCTGGGTGTGTCTGTGAGGGTGTGGCCAAAGGTGATTAACATTTGAGTCAATAGACTGGGAGAGGCAGATCCACACTTAATCCATGTGGGCACCATCTAATCAGCTGCCAGCATGGCCAAAATAAAAGCAGATGGAGGAATGCGGAAAGATTAGACTGGTTTAGCCTCCTAGCCTACAACTTTCTCCCGTGCTGGATACTTTCTGCCCTCAAACATGAGACTCCAAGTTCTTCAGCTTTGGAACTCAAACTAGCTTCCTTGCCCCTCATCTTGCAGATGGCCTATTGTGGAAACTTGCGATAATTTGAGTTAATACTTCTTAATAAACTCCCCATGATATATATATCTGTCACTCTAGAGAACCCTAATATATTTGAGTTTCTCTGATTGTTACACTCAAATACAACATTTCTGTATTATTTGCTATCCAGTTCCTAAAAATAGTTGCTTTAAATATTTTCCAGTTATACAGTTTTTGTGTTTGCTTGTTTCTATGGTCAGACAATATGTTCAGTATGCATTAATTTTTTATAGATAAAATAATAAGTACTTTTTTTATTTTAGCTAGATAAAACATCCAGCACTGCAACTAGGAGGCAAAATTTGAATTCAAACATTCAACCATGGCACTATTTGTGCAAACTTATCATTTTATTCAACTTAATATAATTGAATTTTTGAATTTTATGTATCCTGTAATGGTAGAATACATTAATTATATTTTCAATCATTACAGAATTTTATGTATCCTGTAATGATAGAATACTTGATTATATTTTCTTTGTCATTATATTCTGTCCTGTAATGGACAGAATATACACAATATAATGACAAAGAAAATATAATCAAGTTTCTCTTTCTCCTTAGCATTTTTGGTCTATGCTCTGTGTATCAATTGGTAGTTTCAATGTAGGTAAATTAGACCAGCTGACTATTTATCTGTCTTTAAAACTAAAAAATCAGGGAATAAAATGCCAGAAATATGTGTTATGGATATAATGAAACCAAAACTAAAATTTCTTTGTCATTACAAGTTAAATAAAAGACTTTAAATGATATAAAATTAAGTGTTTTGGAACAGGCGCTTGCCATTTTAAATATTACAGACTATATTGTGTTTATTTTTGTGTCATTTTAAATAACAGCATTAAATTTACAGACATGTGACTTAGAATAGGTTGTTGTAAAGTATTATTTGTCATATTAAATCGCTTACCAGCTATGCCTTAAGAACATTATATTCCTCTGTTCACTGAATTGAAATTCTACTTTCTTTTCTCATCACACTGTGTTTGTTTGTGCATATATGTTCAATTTACAGTTTCAAACATGTACTCTAAAGTAAAGCATATATTTTTTTTGAAGATGTAGGAGTATGCCCCCCTTTTGGAAGAGAAAACTTCTAACAAAAATATATTGTTCTGAAGGTAGTAATATTCAGAGAACGCATTTTTATCTCATAGGTACATTACCATTTTAATCATGAAATTTAGTATCACATAATTTTGTAATATATGTAAACATATTTGTCTTCATTGCTCACATTTCAGATTTTGAATAAGTTATAGAAACCTAATCATGCCACAATTTCATTGCTACATAACTATATCATTAATATTATGATAAGAATTTGATCAGAGCATTAGGCTAAAAATACTTATGGAGTAGCTCATTTTAAGTTAGCTTAAAACTTATATTTTGATTTTGCAAGTCACTTAATTAAAAATATGCATTATTATAGTATTTTATTAATATTGGATTTTAAAATAGATATTTATAATTCAAATTAGACCAATGACATGAAACTGTATACAATTAAATTTATTTTTTCCTTTGAATCCAAATTGTTGTCAGTCCTCCTTTTCATCTCCTTACAAATTCTATCCTAGAAGTTAGCAAATATGTCACTTAAACTATCAAGTACCAACTAGACATTTTTCAGTTGCTAAGAAACCAAAATGAAATATCCTCCTGTATTTTTCCTAGATAAACTTCACTGGTTGACCTGTGTCTTCTTTTTCTTAATTATTTTTGACAGAGTCTTTGAGTTCTTATTTTTATTATCTGGGGACATAGATTATACATTGGAATACTATTACAAAAATTGAAATAATTAGAACAAAGCTACATGCTTAAAAGTCAAGATTACAAAACATTTCTGAAATGGATCATAAAAGCCTTGTGAAGAAGACTGAATCTGAGCTCAACTTTATTAATATAAACTAGTTTTTAGTGAGTATTTACTGAGTGGTAGGTTATAGGTTAATACTTTTGCTTGGATATATTAAATTCTATGAACAATCTATGAGTAAACACTCTACAGTATTTTTCCCTTAATGTCCAAATAATTAAAAAATAATAATAATTTAACAAGGGTCATACAACACATTTGCTGCTTACTCAGAATTTATTTTGTGATATAAGTTAAAATCCTGATTTGTTCCCACTGTACTTTAAAGCAGAGTTAAAAACTGACTCTGTGGTATGAAATAATTAATGTTGTAATATATGGCAGTGATTGGTAAACTTTTTCTTTAAAGAGCTAGACAGCAAATATTTTATGCTTTTCAAGCCATACAGTTTCTGTGGCAACAACTCTATTCTGTAGTTGTAGCACAAAAACAGACTTAGACAATCACGAACAAATGAACATAATAGTACTCTAGAAATCTTATTTAAACAACAGGCAATGGTCCAAATGTGGAATCTGGCAGTATATAGGCTGCCAACCCCTGATAATGATCATCACTGATTATTATCTTATTCTGATGATGGTAGCAGGAAACAAACATTCTAATTAACATTCTAATTTAAAACATATGTAGAGTTTCTTGCATTCTTTATCACAGACATAATTTTTATAACACAACAAATGTTATAAATCCTGACGGCATAGACACAACACCTAATAATATGTAATGCTCCTGTATAATACATAAAGTGTTTGATAAATAATTTAAATAAACCATTGAGGATCCTGTGTTTTTCTTGCCTCTTGACACAATTCCTTCATTTACTAAGCATTTTTAGCATCATACAATGTATGAATCTTATAATATACGGATGGTCATAGAAAGATGTTACAATGGGTTGCTCTCTCCGCTTTCTAGGCTTTGACTAAAGTGTGATGTATCCAGAAGTTGATACCTATAACTTTTACTGCTGATGGGATTAAAAGGCAAATGGCATAAGGCCTTTCCCAGCTTGAGTTTACGGAGAGAGAGAGAAAAAGGAGAGCTTTTACCAATAACAAACATCCTGAGTTAAATAAATGTCATCCCGTTTCTTGGGTTTGGGTTTTTTCTAGTTGACTAAATTCCTTTGGAAGTGAGCCAGAGAGATTACATGCTTAACAAATTCAGAAGTATCTTGGCCTAAAAAAATCACTAATGAGAAAAGACCATGTATATACCATCTCAAAAGGACTAGATGTAACTTTAAAGGGATATTTCTTAGCTGAAGTAGGGTGCATGTAAAGAAGAGTGAAATAAGGAAGGTGAGTTTCTTGGGACAATTTTCTGAGGTGTCTTTGATAATATCATTGGCCTGGTCTACCTTTCTGGAAGTTTGGGGTCTCCAATCACAGTGGAGATGATACTGTATGCCTAGTACCTTTGAGACCCTCTTTGTGACTGCTGCCTTAAACAAGGGGCAGTTATCACTTTGGAGGTACTTAGGTAGACCAAAATGGGAAATAATTTTATTAATTAACACTTTTATTACATCAGAGGCCTTTTCTGCATGGCATGGAAATGCTTCGACCCAGTTATTGAAAGTACCCATTCCAGAAGGTATTGGATGCCCTTTGTCTTTGGCAATTGGGTTAAGTCTATCTGCCAGTCCTCCCCTAAACAGCTTCCCATTCTTTGGGTTTGAGGAGGAAGGAGCCATATCTTGAGGGGACTATTTATAAGACATACTAGCTTTATCCTTTCCCAAATGAAAAGCCTGGTGATGGATTTTCCATTTGCTGGAAATGGGCAAGTTGAGTTTGCCATTCTCTGACTGTAGCCGTCCTGAGGGCTCAAAAGTGTACCATGGAGATACGACCCATTCTATTTCTGTAAGAGAGTACTGAGAGTTAATTTCTATTATGGAGCCTTCCCAGATTAGAGGGACTTCAAGTGTGTTGATGCCTTGAGGCTTCTTTGCTGCTGACTTGGTTGCCTGATTAGCTAACTTGTTTCCTTCGCCTATTTCATCTGTTTTCTTCTGATGTCCCTTACAATGCATCACTGCTACCTTTCATGGAAGAAAATCTCAGGATAATAACCTGTTAATTTTCTGATGGTATTTTATAGGGGATCCATTAAGAGTAACAAGGTTTCTTTTCTTCCAAATGGCAGCATGAGCATGCAGAACTAAGAGAGAATACTCGCAGTCAGTGTAAATGTTAGCTACCTTTTTCTTGCTTAATTCAAGTGTTCTTGTAAGAGTTATTAGTTCAGCTAATTGAGCACTTGTGCCTGGAGAGAGAGAGAGACACTTTCAATGATATTTTATGAAGTGACTACTGCATATTTTGCCTTATGGATTCCCTGCTTTATGAGAAAGCTCTCATCTGTGAAGAGAATCCAGTCTGGATTTTCTAGGGGGCTTCCTTGAGTTTAGTCATGGCTGCATAGGTTTGTATTATAACTTGTTCAAAATTATGTTCAGTTTCCTCCGTTTTCTCAGGGAGAAAAGCAGCTGAGTTTAGGTGAAAACATTTTTTAAACTGGGTGACGGAATCCTCTAACAACAGAGCCTGATATTTAAGAAGCTGGCTGTTTATTATCCAATAATGTCCCTTAGAGGACAGTAATCCTGCCACATTGTGTGGGGTGTAAACAGTTTAGTTATTTCCCAAGGTTAATTTAGAGGCTTCTGGGACCAGTAGTGCCACTGTGGCAATGGCTTGGAGGCATGTGTAAATAGTAGGTTTCTCCAACTGCAAATAAGGAGTTGAGAAAACTACTAAAAGTTTTTCTGAGATGCCCTTCACAATCATGCTACAGGAAGAGGGGAGGCCTGGATTATACAGAAAAGAATACAGAGATTGGCTTTAGTGTGCACAAGAGGATTTACCTTTTTCCTTCAATTTATAAAATCACCCAAAGCTCCTGTGCTGTAATGGCAGTTTCAGCCACTGGAGTCATAGTTGTGGGCCCTGGGATTCTTTAGTTCTATTGGACCATCTGTGACAGTGGTCTGAACCTGGTAACCACCATCTCTTGAGGCAGTTGGATCTCCAGTGGTCCCCACCATGGGCTAGACAGGGTTGAAGTGGTTTCTTTTTGCTGCTTGTGCACTCCTTTTTCAAGTGCCCTGACTTGCCACATCAATAGCAACTAGCAAATCCACCTTGGGGATCCTGGACTTTTTAAGCCTGCGAAGCAGGTACTAGAGCCTCTTTCCTTCCCTTGTTTTTTCTCTCTTTCTCCTGGGCCTCCTCCTAGTCTGTATTAGAAAAGACCAAAGTGGCAACCCTCAGGAGGTTCTGCAAGGTGCTGTCTGGACCCATAGTCTGCTTCAGTAATTTCCTTCTAATATCAGGAGATGCCTGTGTAAGAAACTTGGTCTTTTTTTTTTTTTTTTTTTAAAGAAAGAAAAAGAGAGCAAAGAAAGTGAGAGTGAAAGAAAGAAAAAGAAGAATGTAAGAGAGAAAGAAAGAGGAAGAGGAAGAGGGAGAGAGAACGGGATTCTTGTTCTATTGCCCAGGCTAGGATGCAGTCTAAAAATGGGTATTAAAAACCTCTTTTTTGCCAATAATTGTGCTTAATAATACAGACAGGAAGGAATAAGGGATGAAAATAGCAAGCA
>CAUYLG010037590.1:0-15788 GCA_963573385.1 Cacajao melanocephalus
TCGGGCCCCCCCCCCCCCCTTGGGTGGGGTTACGGGCCCCGGCTATTTTTTTTTTTTTTTTTTTTTTTTTTTTTTTTTTTTTTTTTTTTTTGGTACAGATGGGGTTTTGCCATGTTGGCCAGGCTGGTCCCGAACTCCTGACCTCAAGTGATCCACCCACCTCAGCCTCCCAAAGTGCTGGGATTACAGTTGTGAACCATCACACCCAGCCACTTAGTGATTTTTAGAGAGTGACATTTTAATTCAGCTGAATTACATTTTTTTGTTTGTTTGTGAAAGACAATATTTTTTTCTAAGTCAGAGATGTGTATATATTGAACAGTTGTCATTTTTTGCAGCTATAAAACTTTACAAAAAACATATTTTCTTTCATGGTAAATACACTGATGTATTTTATATTCTATAGCTCTCTGAGATAAGGAACATTTTATAAATAATTTATAATAGAGTCCATCTTTATTATACATAGATATGGAAATTAGTAATATTTTGCTAGTTGGCAAATGTTATATTATTTGGTACTAAAATACTACATGTTTTGTAAAAAGCTATATGTTGCTTGAAGTTTAGACTTGTTAAATTGTTCATAGTTCACACAGTACATCCTTTTAAGTGTTAAGCATCACTTTGAAAATATGGCATGTTGACCTTTTTTGTATCTAGAGATGCAATTAAAAATAATGGCCTAAATATTCAAGTAGTAGAGAATGTTGGCAATATGACTCTCAGGCTATTCATTTGACCTTCTTTTGTGGCTTTCATGCATGCAGTTTCTTTTCAAATGGATGGCATGTTGAATATCAGCAGTCATGTAATTTTTTCCCTGATAATTAATAAGATACAGAGGGAGAAAACGTTTATGAAGAAAGATTCCAACGAGGCTACCATCCAGAGATCAATAATATTGAGTGTTTCTACAATGTAAATATGTTCTAAGTCTATTTTTAGGAATAGGATTTATATATCAGCTTTATATAAACACTTTTTTAAAAATTTATTTAATGAGTAGAGAATAGACGAAAAAAAGTGCCATGGTTCTTCACAGAGTGTTTCTGGGGTTTGGGAATGATGTGAAGATATAATCGATTAATAGCCTCTTTAGTTAAGTATTCTATAATCACATAACACTGGAAAAGATTCTGGCTATGGCTAAGTATCCTTCAGTCTCAACTGAAATGTCAGGAAAGTCTTTTCTGACCATTCATATTGAGTGTCCTGTTTTTAAATCTCATATCTTCTCCTTTGTAGAGTTTATCGTGTTTTTAATTAAAAAATAAATATTTTTTATTTAATTTCAGATCACATAAATAATTGTTAACTCCAAAGAACACAAACATGTCTATTGTTCTCACTAATATAATTTGAGAAATTGTCACAGTGGTTGCTTAATAAATCTAATAAGTGAATGAATAAATGATGAATAAATAACCACTGTTATTTCTCAATAAATAAATATGTACCTGCCTTTAATTATAACAACATAAGTTTTTGGACTTAACATAAGCACAACAGGGATTTATTGGATGGACATGGCAGCTCACACAATCAAAGGAAATGCTGAGGCAGCGTTCAGGACAGCTTTAGGAGTCTAGGATGTAGAAACCAACAGACAGTCTGCAAAAGGCACTGCTATCAAAATGAATCAACCATGTTCAGTTTTCCTGTCGCTGTGAATAAGATTAATATTCCAAAGAGAAAATTAAAAAGAATTCTCTCTGAAAAATTTAGAGAATCAATAAGAAATTTAAATTTTCTATTTCCTCTCCTGTCTCCCTCCCTCCTTCCTTTCAGCCTTATATTTACTCGCATATTTACCATTTCCCTGCTTTTTATTTCTTTCAGATTTGATTTACCAACTGCTGCAACTTCCTTTCAGCCTGAAGGATTTCATTTATTTATTTATTTATTTATTTGGTTAGGTTAGGTTTGCCAGCAAGAAATTCTCACAGATTTGTTTAGCTGGGAATGGCATTATTTTAGTTTCATTTTATGTTAATAGTTTTGCTGGTTATATAATTCTTGATAGGCAGTTTTTTTTTCTTTCAGCACTCTATCAGCCCACTGCATTCCATTCTCAAGTGTTTCCAAGGAGGAGTACGCTTTTAAACATGTTGTTTCCCTGTATAGGAGTTGTTTTCCTCTTTCTACTTTTGATTGTCTTCATCTTTGTGTAGTTTGACTATGATGGATCTAGGTGTAGATCTCTTTGTGTTTATCCTTCTTGAGGTATGTTAAGCTTCTCAGATCTGTATATTAATGTTTTTAACCAAATTTGGGAAGTTTTCTGGTATTAATTCATTTTTTCTTCCATCTTTTTTCTCTTCGTTCTTCATATAATACAATTACTATTAATTCTTTTTATGGTCAGGAATATCTTCTTCTGTCATCTCAAATCTGCTGTTGGGCCCACCTAGTCATTTTTTAAAAATTTCTATTATATACTTTTCAAGTACTGAATTTCTATTATAAATAATTTATATTTCTCTCTTGAGATTTGTGCTGTGTAAAGTCATTTTACCATATTTTCCTTTAATTCCTTAAACACAGTTTTCATTAATTCTCTTAACATATAATAACATTTAAAATCTTTATTTCTGAAATACAGTACAGAGTACACTGGGACCATTTCTATTGACAGATTTTTGTTTTTGTTTCTGAGAATGGGAACATTTTTCTGTTTCTTTTCATGTCTTATAATTTGGGGTTGAAAACTGACATTTTAGGTAATGAATTGCAGCAACCCTGGATTTTTTTTAGACTTGTTTTACTTTTTCTTTTTCTCTTTTCCTTTATTTTTTTGAGACGGGGTCTTGCTCTGTCACTCAGGCTGGAGGGCAGTGGTGTGATCTCGGCTCAGTGCAGCCTCTGCATCCTGGATTCAAGTGATTGTTATGCTTCAGCCTCCTGAGTAGCTGAGATTACAGGCAGGTGCTGCCACACCCTGCTAATTTTCTTTTTAGAGACTGAGTCTCACTGTGTTGCCCAGGCTGGAGTGCAGTAGCACGATCTTGGCTCACTGCAACATCAGCCTCCCAGGTTCCAGCAATTCTCCCTGCCCCATACTCCCAAGTAGCTGGGATTACAGATGCCTGTCACCATGCCTGGCTAATTTTTTTTTTTTTAATAGAGACAGGGTTTCACCATATTGGCCAGGCTGGTCTGGAACTCCTGGACTCAGGTGATCCGCCTGCTTCAGCCTCCCAAAGTGCTGGGATTACAGGTGTAAGCTATCACGCCTGGCCTCATTTTTGTATTTTTAGTAGAGACAGGATTTCACCATGTTGGCCATGAGAACAACAAGCCATGGGGAAAGGATTCCATGTTTAATAAATGGTGTTTGGAAAACTGGCTAGCTGTGAGCAGAAAGCTGAAACTGGACCCCTTCCTTACACCTTACACTAAAATTAACTCTAGATGGATCAAAGATTTAAACATAAGACCTAATACCATAAAAACTCTAGAAGAAAACCTTGGCAGTGCCATTCAGGACATAGGCATGGGCAAAGACTTCATGACTAAAACACCAAATGAAATGGCAACAAAAGCCAAAATAGACAAATGGGACCTAATTAAACTCAAGAGTTTCTGCACAGCAAGAGAAACAATCACTAGAGTAAACTGGCAATCAACAGAATGGGAAAAAATTTTTGCAAGCTACCCATCGGACAAAGGGCTAATATCCAGAATCTACAAAGAACTAAAGCAGATTTACAAGAAAAAAACAAACAAATTCATTCAAAAGTGGATGAAGGATATGAACAGACACTTTTCAAAAGAGGACATTTATGAGGCCAACAAACATATGAAAAAATGCTCATCATCACTAGTCGTTAGAGAAATGCAAATCAAAACCCTATTGAGATACCATCTCACACCAGTTAGAATGGCAATCATTAAAAAGTCTGGAGACAACAGATGCTGGAGAGGATGTGGAGAAAATTTTACACTGTTGGCCAGAGTGTAAATTAATTCAACCATTGTAGAAGAACAGAAATAGCATTTCACCCAGCAATTCCATTATTGGGTATATACCCAAAGGATTATAAATCGTTCTGTTATAAAGACATATGTACATGTATGTTCATTTTGGCACTGTTTACAACAGCAAAGACTTGGAACCAACCCAAATGCCCATCAATGATAGACTGGACAAAAAAAATGTGGCACATATACACGATGGAATACTGTGCAGCCATAAAAAAGGATGAGTTGGTGTCCTTTGTTGGGACATGAATGAATCTGGAAACCATCATTCTCAGCAAACTGACACAAGAACAGAAAACCAAACACCACATGTTTTCACTCATGGACGGGTGATGAACAATGAGAACACATAGGCACAGAGAGGGGAACATCACTCACGGAGGTAGGCGGGGGGGCCAGGAGGCAGGGGAAGGGAGGGACAGCAGGGGGCAGGGAGGTTGGGGAGGGATAACACTGGGAGAAATTCCTGATGTAGGCTACGTGGGGATGGAGACAGCAAACCACCATGGCATGTGTATACCAATGCAACAATCCTGCAGGATGTGCACATGTACCCCAGAGTTTAAAATACAATAAAAAAAGAAAAAAACTGAAAAAAAAAAACCCATAATGTACTCATAGAATTAACTACAAATGAAATTTAATGTACTCTAATATCAAATAAGCATCAAAATGAGGGAAAAATAAAAATCAGTCATCATTTTTAATAATAGAAAATAAAAAAATAAATTCTTTGAACTGAACCACAATATGACACAACCTATCAAAACCTCTGGTGTACAGCAAAGGCAGTGCTAACAGAAAAGTTCGAAGCCCTAAACAAAAGACTGAAAGAGCGCAAATTGACATTAAAAGGTCACACCTCAAGGAACTAGAGAAATAACAGCAAATCAAACCCAAACTGAGCAGAAGAAAGGAAATAATCAAGATCAGACCAGAACTAAATGAAATTTAAACAATCAAACAAAAATACAAAAGATAAATGAAACAAAAAGCTGATTCTTTGAAAAAATAAATAAAATTGATAGACCACTAACAAGACTAATGAAGAAGAGAGAATATCCAAGTAACCTCATTAAGAAATGAAACAGGAAATATTACAGCTGACACCACTGAAACACAAAAGATCATTTGAGGCTACTATAAACACCTTTACACACATAAACTAGAAAACCTAGAAGGAATGGATACATTCTTGGAAAAATATAACCCTCCTAGCTTAAATCAGGAAGAATTAGATACCTTAAACGGACCAATAACAAGCAGTGGAATTGAAATGGTAATTTTAAAAATTGCCAACAAAAAATGTCCAGGTCCAGGTGGATTCAAAGCAGAATTCTACCAGACATTCAAAGAAGAATTGGTACCAATCCTTTAAACACTATTCCACAAGATAGAGAAATGAGGAACCCTCCCTAATTCATTCAGTGAAGCCAGCAACACCCTAATATCAAAACCAGGAGAGGACATAACCAAAAGAGAAAGCTACAGACCAATATCCTTGATAAACATAGGTGTTAAAATCCTTAACAAAATACTAGTTAACTGAATCCAACAACATATCAAAAAGCTAATCCTCCATGATCAAGTTGGTTTTATACCAGGGATGCAGAAATGGATTAACATACACGAGTCAATCAATGTGACACACCACATAAACAAAATTAAAAACAAAAATCACATGATTATCTCAATAGATTCAGAAAAAGCATTTGACAAAATCCAGCATCTCTATGATTAAAACTCTCAGCAAAATTGGCGTACTAGAGACATACCTCAATGTAATAAAAGCCATCTATGACAAACCCACAACCAACATAATACTGAATGAGGAAGGTTGAAAGCATTCCCTCTGAAAACTGGAACAAGACATAGTTGCCCACTCTCACCACTCCTCTTCAACATAGTACTGGAAGTCCTAGCCAGAGCAATCAGACAAGAGAAAGAAATAAAGGGGGCATCCAAATCGGTAAAGAAGAAGTCAAATTGTCACTGTTTGCTGAGAATATAATCATTTACCTTGAAAACCCTAAAGACTCCTTCAGAAAGCTCCTAGAACTGATAAAATAATTCAGCAGAGTTTCTGGATACAAGCTTAATGTACACAAATCAGTAGCTCTTCTCTACTCCAATAGCAGTCAAGCTGAGAATCAAATAAAGAACTCAACCCCTTTTACAATAGCTGCACAAAGAATAAAATACTTAGGAATATACCTATCCAAGGAGGCAAATGACCTATACAAGGAAAACTACAAAACACTGCTGAAAACAAATTTACAAGAAAAACAGCCCCATCAAATAGTGTGCAAAGGATATGAACAGACATTTCTCAAAAGAAGACATTTATACAGCCAACAAACATGAAAAAAAGCTCATCATCACTGGTCATTAGAGAAATTCAAATCAAAACCACAATGAGATACCATCTCATGCCAGTTAGAATAGGAATCATGAAAAAGGAAACAACAGATGCTGGAGAGAATGTGGAGAAATAGGAACACTTTTATACTGTTGGTGGGAGTGTGAATAGTTCAATCATTGTGGAAGACAGTGTGGCAATTCCTCGAGGATCTAGAAGCAGAAATACCATTTGACCTAGCAATCCCATTATTGGGTACATACCCAAAGGATTATAAATCATTCTACTCTAAAGACATATGTACACATATGTTTATTGCAGCACTGTTCACAATAGCAAAGACTTGGAACCAACCCAAATGCCCATCAATGATAGACTGGACAAAGAAAATGTGACACATATACATGATGAAATACTATACAGCCATAAAAAAGGATAAATTCATGTCCTTTGCAGGGACATGGATGAAGCTGTAAACCACCATTCTCAGCAGACTAACACAGGAATGGAAAACCAAACACTGCATGTTCTCACTCATAAGTGGGAGTTGAACAATGAGAACACATGGGCACAGGGAGGGGAGAACCACACACCCAGCCTGTTGGGGGATGGGGGGCCAGGGGAGGGATAGCATTAGGAGAAATACCTAATGTAGATGACGGGTTGATGGGTGCAGTAAATCACCATGGCATGTGTATATGTATGTAACAAACCTGCACATTCTGCACAAGTGTTCCAGAACTTAAAGTATAGTAAAATTAAAAAACTGGGGGGAAAAAGGAAATCATAGATGACATAAACAAATGGGAACACATCCCATGCTCATGGATGGGTAGAATCAATATTGTGAAAATGACCATACTGCCAAAAGCAATCTACAAATTCAATGCCATCCCCATCAAAATACCACTGTAATAATTCTTCACAGAATTAGAAAAACAAAATTCTAAAATTCATATGGATCCAAAAAGAGCCCAAATAGCCAAAGCAAGACTACGCAAAAAGAATAAATCTGGAGGCACCACACTACCTGATTTCAGACTATACTATAAGGACAGAGTCAACAAAACAGCATGGTACTGGTATAAAAATAGGCACATAAGACCAATGGAACAGAATAGAAAACCCAGAAATAAACCCAAATACTTACAGGCAACTGATCTTCAACAAAGCAAACAAAATCATAAAATGGGGAAAGGATACCCTTTTCAACAAATGATGCTGGGATAATTGGGTAGCCACAGGTAGGAGAATGAAACTGGATCCTCATTTCTTACCTAATATCATTCTTTAAAAATCGTTGTAGACAACCCTTGAATCTTACTCAAGTTCCCATCACTACTCAACAGCTACACCCAAAAATTGATTTGAAATGAGCTTTTTCTACCTTGGACTTCTGCTAAGACTGCCAAGGGTAATGATGCTTAAGCTTCATAGAATCCCTATTGCTTAACTAAGTGATTCATGGCTACAAATCTTAGGTCTTTTTGAGGTGTTAACAAAGAATTTTACAGTAGCACCTTCTACTACATCTTTAAACTTTTCTTTTCTGAGAGTGCCCAGGATTTGATCCCATGGTTCAGAAGCGGTTTTTTTTTAGTTGTAGTGCTATTTGTCATCTGAAGAGACTGTAAAATTTTAAAACATTAGGTCTTGGATCCTTTTTGTTAGACAATTCTAATCTCTTCCTTCTCACATTTTACTATCAGCAGCATGAAGAAACCAGGTACTTTCAGCATTCTGCCTTGAAATATTTTTAACTGGATCGCCTAGCTCATTAGATACATTTTCTACTTCCTATGTTAGCATAGGCATCAGCATTGCTAAACTGTCTGCTACTGCATAGTGAAACCCTTATCCTCTAATTTCCAGTAAAATTTCTTACAATTTTTTTAGCTTGCACTTTAAACTCCTTACAGCCATCATGCTTCCACAAATGCTTTCCTGAAGGCAATTCACTGAAAATAATACTCTCCTCAAAGTTTCCCAGCTTCCTTCCCCTACTCAAGCACCAAAATTAGTGTTTTTCACCTAGTGCTGCATAACAAATTGTTCTATAATTTATCAGCTTAAAAACAACAAAAAAGTACTGTCGTATTTTTCAGCATACATGTACATAGAGATTCATGTTGAATTCCTGGGATAGTGTTAGCCTGGTGCTGGAAGATGATATTTAAATTGCTTCTGAGGTAGCTGGATTAATTTTAGTCATAACAATATGTGAGTTATAGTGTATTATTTCAAGATCCATTTTATTCAACTGTATTCACAGGAAGCAAGAAAGAGAAATGCACAAAGTATATGTTTTTATTTTAAAATACACAGAACCTGTAGAGAGATGAGGGATTATTCGTAAGTGCAATTCATTACTTCAAATGGGTTTTTTTTTAAGTGAGTTGTTCATTGTGTTAATTTGGATATGAGATTCTTTGTTGACTGAGTCCTATTTCTATTTGCTGGAGACCTAAAAGTAATAAGGACTATTTTATAAGAAATGTTCTGCTGTTTATTAAAAGGAATATTGGAAGTTCAACATAGATTTTGTAATTTTGAATTTGGGCATGATGGATGAGGGTAAGAACAGAACAACAGAGGGAAGAAATCTCTTAGAAATTGCTGGAGTTTTCTTAGTAATATAAATGATGTGCAACTAATCTAATTTAATTAAATTTAGAATCATAACAGACGCCTTTGAAGAGTTAGTGAAATGCTTTTCTTTTGTATGTCTCCATACTGCTGAAATGCAGTACATTAAAATGAATAAGAACAATAGATAGTTTCAAGTAATCTCATCTGCAACTCCATCTGATCGAATGAGAAGATTTTAATTAAAGCTGGACTGCATTTAAAAAGAGGAACTATTGTAACCATAATTAAGTTGATTTTTCCATAGTGCGTAGGTCATGCATTCATTGTTTTGTTGTATTTGATTATCCTAGTGCTATATTTTTACCTTTAATATTTCTGTTTGTATATGGAAACAAACTATGAATTTTCTGTTTTTCTATAACAGGCATTATTCACTGGCTTCAGTGATGATCTCTCTAATGATATTTTATCTTTAGAAACTTTTGGGGATGTTTTCTTCCCTAATCACACTCATTTTTAAATCATGCCAGTAAATAAGAAACTGTCTTTTAAAAAAATCTCTCTTATAAAATTACACACATAGATGTAAAGCAAATATCAATTCACTATGTTTTACTTTTATGCTATCAAAATTAAAAATAATTATGAATGTTATGTATTATCTTTATTTACTTGAGAATATACAGTCAACAAAACTAGAAAACCTCATATGTTGCTATTATAGCTGTTTGAAGGCCTAATGTATAAATACACAGGAAAATGCTTAATGTATGTGCATTCATTGGATTCATTTATTCCTTAAATGTCCTGGCACATTCCGGTTGGACAAAATATATGTTTTTTTAAGCTCATTAAGTCATTATTGTTTTCAACCAATGCAATTAGTTGAAATAGTAATGACTACTAATTAAGTCAGGTTTGTCCAAAGACACATATCTATGAAATAAGAACTCCTAGTGATTGAAATGGTAGTGTTTACTAGTCATAATTACTTTGCTAGCTAGGGGTCAGTACCACAAAGGCAATTGTTTTTTGCCCTTTTCTTTCTTCTATTTTCATGCTCTTTTAAAACAAAATATGCTATTTTATTAGAGCATAAAATTCCCAACAATTGATTATAATAAATTTTTATTTTAGTAATCTGGATTTTTAATTACCTAAATCAAATTCATAGTCTACGAAATAATATTCATAAAATATATGTACAAAAGACAATACATGAGTACCCATCTCAAAGCTTTAAGAACAGAATATTGCTTTTTATTTGGCAATTTCCTGTATGTCCTCCCAAATCCTAATCTCTTCCTTCTACCACCATCCAAAAATCTGTCTTAGTTTTCTTCCTTTCCTTTAGTTTTACTGTATATTCATGTTCCTTTATTCTATACAATGATGTTTACTTTTGCAAGGCTTTCATATTATAACTTAATCATACTTTCTAAATTTGTTTACAACTGGCTTTTTTTCTATTAAACCTTATGTTCTAAGATGTATCTGTATTTTTTCATGTACCAATAATTTACTCATTTTCACTGCAGTATAGTCTTCCAGAATATAAATATACCAAAATTTATTTACTTATTATTCTTTTAATGACAAATATATTTTTGTTTACAATTTTCTGCCACTACAAACTGTGTTCCTACGTATAGTCTTGAACAGCTGCCCAGGGGCTTATGTGCCTGTTTGTTTAGGATATATGTATAGGAGTGAATTGCTACATTATAGAATATATTAATATCAACTTCATAAAATGATACTAAATTATTTTCCAAAGCAGTTGTACCTTTTAAAATTTGCTAATATGCCAGTATAAAGCATTTTTTCAATTTTTATTTTTATGGGTTTTTTTAATTTTTATGGGTTTTTTTATTTTTATGGGTATGTATTTAGTAGGTGTGTATATTTAGGGGTTAGATGAGATATTTTGATATAGACAGACAGTACATAATAATCATGTTATGGCAAATGGGGTATCCATCACCTCAAGCATTTATCTTTCGCATTATAATCCAATTACATTCTTTTAGTTATTTTAAAATGTACAATTAAATTATTATTGACTGTAGTCACCTGGTTATGCTATCAAATACTAGGTTTTATTCATTTTTTCCTTTGTTTTTTTGGACCCATTAATCATCCCCACCTCCCCTCCATGCCCTAACTACTCGTCCCACCAATGATGAATTTTATCAAATGCATTTTCAGCATCAGTTGAAACCATCCTATGGTTTTTGTCTTTCATTCTGTCAATATAATGTATCACATTGGTTTGTGTGTGTTGAACCACCCTTGCATCCCTGGGATAAATCCCACTTTGTCATGATGAATGATCCTTGTATTGAATTGGGTTTGCTAGTATTTTCATGAAAACTTTTATATTAATATTCATCAGTGATATTGGCCTATGTTTTTCTGTTTTTGATGTTTTTTTCTGGTTTTCATATTAGAGTAATACTGGCCTTGTAGACTGAGTTTGCAGGTATTCCCTCCTCTTCTATTCTTCAGAATAGTTTGACTAGGATTGGTATTAGTCCCTCTTTAAACGTATGGTGCAGTTCAGTGAAGCTATGTTGTCCCAGGCTTTTCTTTGCTGAGAAACTTTTTATTACAACTTTGACCTCATTACTTGTTATTGATCTGTTCAGTATTTAAATTTCTTCATAGTTCACTCTTGGTAGTTTGTATGTATCTAGGAATTTATCCATCGCTTCTAGATTTTTCCAATTTATTGACATATAATAGCTCATAGTATCCACTAATGATCCTTTGAATTTCTGCAGTATCAGTTATAATGTCTTCTTTTTCATTCCTCATTTTGTTTAGTGGGGTCTTCTCTCTTTTTGTCTTCATTAGTCTGGCTGAAGGTTTGTCAATTTTGTTGATATTTAAAAAAATTTTTTTTGTTTCATTGATCTTTTATGTTATTTTCTTCATTTCAAATTTATTTATTTCCGCTCTGATCTTTATTATTTCTTGTCTTGTATTAATTTTGAGTTTGGTTTGCTGTGCTTTTCTAGTTCTTTATGATGCATTGCTAGGTATTTTATTTGAAATTTTTCTTCTTTTTTGATGTAGTCACTTATAGCTCAGAACTTTCCTTTTAGTACTGCTTTTGCTATAACCCATAGGTTTTCGTATGTTTTGTTTCTATTATCATTTGTTTCAAGAAATTTTTCAATTTTCTTCTTAATTTCTTCATTAACTACTGGTTATTCAAGAGGATATTGTTTAATTTACATGTGCTTCTATAGTTCTCAAATTCCTTTGGTTATTAATTTCTAGTTTTATCCCATTGTGATCAGAGAAGATGCTTGACACTGTTTCACCTTCTTTGAATGTTTTAAGATTTGCTTTATTACCTAACATGTGGTCTGTCCTTGAGAATGATGTACAAGCTAAGGAAAAAAATGCATATTCTATAACCCTTAGATAAAATGTTCTCTAAATATCTATTGAATTCATTTGGTCTATAGTGCTGATTAAGTCCAATTTTTTTTTTGTCTTCTGTCAAAGATCTGTCTAATGCAGAAAGTAGGGTGTTGAAATCTCCAGCTGTTATTTTATTGGGGACCATCTGTCTCTTTAGCTCTAATAATATTTTCTTTATATATCTGGGTGTTCCAGTATTGGGTGCGTATGTATTTACAATTGTTGTATTCTCTTTCTGAATTGACTACTTTATCATTATATAATGACCTTCTTTATCTCTTCTCATAGTTTTTGTCTTGAAATCTGTTTTGTCTAATATAAGTATAATTATTTATGCTCTTTTTTATTTTCCATTGGGATGGGATACCTTTTTCAATCCTTTTATTTTTAATCTATGTGTGTCTTTATAGATAATGTATATTTCTTGTAGGCAACGGATCATTCAGTCCTATTTTTCTTTATCCATTCAGCTACTTTATGTCTTTTCATTAAATGTCATTATTGCTAACATTTACTTTGCTCATTTTGTTGTTTGTTTTATGATTGTTTTGTGATCTTCTTTTCCTTCTTTCCTTCCTTTTTGTCTTCCTTTTAGTGAACGTGATTTTCTCTGGTGGTATGATTTAATTTCTTGCTTTTTATTTTTGTGTGTATTCCTTGTATTCTTTTTTTATTTGAGGTTACCATGAGGCTTGCAAATACTGTCTCATAACCCATTATATTAAGCTGATAACAACTTACACTGTTTGCAGAAACAAATAAGCACAACAAAAACTCTATAATTTTGTCCTTCAACTTTTTACATTTTTGTTGTTTCTATTTATATCTTATTGTACTGTCTATGTCTTTAAAAGTTTTTGTAGATTTTTAATTATTTCAGCATTTAGTCTTTCTTACTTGAGTAGTTTACACACCATAGTTACAGTGTCATAATATTATGTGCTTTTCTGTGAACTTACTATTATCAGTGAGTTTTGTACCTTCTGATGATTTCTTATTGCTCATTAAAGTTCTTTTCTTTCTGATCAGAGTACACCATTTAGCATTTCTTGTAGGACAGGACTGATGTTGTTGAAATCCCTCTGCTTTTGCTTGTCTGAGATAGTCTTGTGTATAAAGTATTAATTCATTGAAAATAATTTGCATTTATCTTATTATTAGTATGGTTGAGTATGTTTTTGTGTATTTATTCAGTTTTCTTCTGCAGCATTTCTGTCTTAGTCCATTCAGGCTGGGTAGCTTATACACAATGGAAATTTATTCTCACTGTTCTGGAGACTGTGAAGTCAAAGATGAAGGTAAAAGATGCCAGTTGACCTGGTGTCTGGTGAGCGCCCATTTCCTGGTTTAAAAAACAGTGTCTTTCACTTTGTCCTCCTCACATGATAAAAGGGGCAAGATAGCTCTCTGAGGCCTCTTTATAAGAGCACTAATCTTCCTTAGAAAGGCTCTACCCTCAAGACCTAATCACTTCCCAAAGGTCCACCTCCTGACACTATGCATTTGTGATGACATTTCAACATATTAATTTTTTGAGAATACAGACATATCAGCATTTCACTCCCAACCTCCAAAAATTCACATTCTTCTCACATGCAAAATACACTTATTTTATCCCAATAGCCCCCAAAATCTTAACTTGTTCTAGCATCAACTTCAAAGCCTAAGTCTAAAGTCTCATCTAAATTAGATATGCGTAAGACTCAAGGTGGGATTTATCCTTAGGCAAATTGTTCTTCAGCTGTGACCCTGTGAAGTGAAAGGAGTTACATGCTTCCAAAATATAATAGTGAGTGGCACAGGCATAGAACAGACATTCTCCCTACTAAAAGGAGAAATAAGAAAGAAAAAAGGGGTAACAGGTCCCAAGTAAGTCCAAAGCCTCAAGCCTTGAGAATAATCATTGACTTGAGAATCTTCCATCCAGGCCCACTAGCACAGAGGTCCTACCTCTGCAGCTCTGTTGAGTAGGGGTTGTTCACCTAAGGCCCTGGGCAGCCAAGCTCCCACTGTTTTGGGTGGCCCCATTACTGTGGCTTTTCAGGGTCCAGTAAGTGCCACTACTCTCACAGGTTGTAGGCAGCCCCAGTGGTTTTACCAGGTTGGAATTGCAAGCCAGTGGTTCTACTAGTCTGAGGTTGCAGGGATGCCCTGCCTGCTTTGTTCCACTAGGCATTGCCCTAATGGAGGTTCTCTGCAGTGACCTAGCCCCGAAGAAAGCCTTCTTCCTGGATTACACTTCCAAAGTTCCACATGGCTGTATCTTTTAAAACCTGGGGTGGAGGTGGCCATGTCCCCATGGCTTGTGCATTTTGCACACCAAAAGATGCTGCCAGGGTTTACCACATGTGCCTTTCAGAGGGGAAATCACTGCTGATCATGCTGTATTGGGGTCCACTGAAGCCACTCCTGGGGTGGCTGAAGAGTACTGCACCAGAATTTAGAGAGTAGAGCCTTAAGCTGGACAATAAGCATTAAAGTAGTGAAGGTGTTCTCAGCCTCTTTTTGAAATCCTTCTGTCCCCAAGACTCTTGCACTTTGGGCCTATGTTGAAGTGGGTAGTCCCAATGAATCCAGAATGATACTGAGTACCTTGTTGAAGAGTCTGACATTGTATATTTTGAGAAGTCTTGGTCACTATCAATAATGTCTAGAATTCGGGAGAGAGATCCAAGATGGCTGACTACTAGCAGCTCAGGATTGTAGCTCCCAGAGAAAGCACACAGAATGAGAGGACACCACACTTACAGATGAATTTTTGTTGCCCACAGACCAGAGATTCCCAGCAGAGGAGCCCCACGGGTCGCCAGCGCGACTCTTGTGGCCGGCGTGGCGGTTTTGCCGTGCCTCGGTGCGGCAGTTCTCAGTGCAGAGTAAACTGGACTGGCTCCCCTTTTGGTTGATGTTTGGTGCTCCTGGAAGGCAGACTCGCCTATTTACCTGATTGAAAAAGAGATTCAAGAGGGAGGCCAGACCAGAGATTCCAGGGCAGAAAAGCACCATGAATCTTGATGCCGCTTGTTTGGTCGGCACAGTGAGTTGCTCAGATTTCGGCGCTGGGAATCAACAAGTTGGACATCCACTCAGAGACCTAATCTGAAAGTTGGCAATTACAAACGACAGGTGGATAAACTCACAATGATGGGAAGAAACCAACGTAAAAAGGCTGAGAATACTCAAAATCAGAGTGCCTCTCCTTCTATAGGGGATCATAGTTCCTTATCAACAAGGGAACAAGGCCTAATGGAGAACAAGTGTGATCCATTAACAGAATCAGGCTTCGGAAGGTGGATAATAAGAAACTTTTCTGAGCTAAAAGAACATGTTTTAGCCCAATGCAAAGAAACTAAGAACCTTGAAAAAAGGTTTGACGAAATGCTTACAAGAATACATAATTTAGAGAGGAATATAAGTGAATTAATGA
>CAUYLG010037591.1:0-11431 GCA_963573385.1 Cacajao melanocephalus
CCTTTTTGCACTGGTTTCTTCCCATTTTTGTGGATTTATCCACCTGTCGTCTTTGTAATTGCCGACTTTCAGATTGTGTCTGAGTGGACGTCCGGCTTGTTGGTGATGAAGTTTTTTCTGTTTCTTAGTTTTCCTTTGGCAGACGCCCCTTCCCCACAGAGCTTGGCCTTCCCGGGTTCAGCTGTGCTTACTGTCAAGTTATTTACTTTCAAGATACAACACTGATATAGGCATTGGGTAAATGTTCACATTACAAAAGAGATAAATCAGCCCAAAGAAAGGAGCAACAGGCCCCATGCAAGTCTGAAGTCCAGCAGTGCAGACATTAAATCTGAAAGTTTCAAAATAACCACTGACTTCATATTCTGCATCCCGGGCACATTGATGTGAAAGATAGGCTCCCAAGGCCTTGAGTAGTTCCACCCCTGTGACTTTGCAGGGTGCAGCCCCATGGCTGCTTTCACAGGTAGGAGTCTGGTGCCTGTGTTTTTTCTCTGCTGAAAGTGCATCTGCTGGTGACTCTACAATTCTGGGGTTTTGAGGATAGTGCCCTATTCTCAAAGTTCCACTTGGCAGTGCCCCAGTCAGGACTCTGTATAGGGCCTACATCTCCATATTTCCCCTCAGCACCACCCTAGTAGAGGCTTTCTGCATGGATTCCACCCTAGTGGCAGGCTTCTACTTGGGCACTCAGGTTTTCCCATACATCCTCTGAAATCTGAGTGGAAGCTGTTAAGCCTTCTTCACTCTTGCATTCTGCACACCTGCAGGCTTAACATCATGTGGAAGCCAACAAGGCTTATAGCTTGCATTCTCCAGAGTGGCAGCCCAAACTGTACCTTGGGCCCTTTGAGCTCTGGCTGGAGCCAGAGAGGCCCAAATGTGGGAGCAGCATCCTGAGCCTGCCCCACAAAACCAGTATGTCCTTGTGGGCTTCTGGGCCTGTGATGGAAGAAACTGCCTTGATGATTTCTGAAATTCCTTCAAGGCTTTTCCCATGGTCTTGGTTCACAGCACTTTGCACTATTTCAGTCATAAAATCTCTCTAGCAAGTTGTTGCTCCATAGCCTGCATGTATTTCTGTCTTGAAAATTCTTTTTCCTTCTCTACCACATAACCAGGCTGCAGATTTTCCAACTTTTTCCCCTGCTTCAATCTTAATTATAAGTTCCAACTTTAAGTTATTCCTTTCTTTGCTTCCACATCTGACTGTAGTATGTTAGAAGCAGCCACATCACATTTTAAATATGTTGCTGCTTAAAAATTTCTCCATCAGAACTTGAGTCATTCTTAAGTTCAGCCTTCCACAAATCCTTAGGACATGAACAAAATGCTACCAAGTCCTTTGCTAGGGTATAACAAGGGTGACTTTTATTCCAGTTTCCAATAAATTCTTTATTTCAATTTGAGACCTCATCAGCCTGGCCTTCAGTGTTCATATTTCTATCAGCATTTTGGTCATAACCTCTTAACAAGTCTCTCAGAAATCCTGATTTTTCCCTCATCTTCCAGTCTTCTTCAGAAACCTCTGATCTCTTTCAACTTCTGCCTGTTATGCAGTTCCAAAGCAGCTTCCCTACTTTTAGGTATCTTCATAGCAACCCCCACTCCTGGTACCAATTTTCTGTATTAGTCTGTTTTACATTGTTCTAAAAAAATACCTGAGACTGAGTAATTCATAAAGAAAAGAGGTTTATTTGGCTCACAGTTCTGAAGACTGTGCAGGAAGCATGGTACCAACATCTGCTTCATGCTTCATCTGTCACATGGTAAGAGGTGGAGCAAGAGAGAGGAAGGGGTGCCATACTCTTTTAAGCAACCAGCTCTCATGTGAACTGATAGAGTGAGAACTCACCCATTACCCTGAGAAGAGCACCAAGCCATTTATAAGGTATCCTCTCCATGACTCAAACACCTCCCACCAGGCCCCAATTCCAACATTGGGGAACACATTTAAACATGAGATTTGGACAGGACAAACAACTCAATAGCAAAACAAAATAAAACCCACAAGTAATCTAATTATAAAGTGGGAAAAGGACTTGAGTAAACATTTCTTCAAAGAAGACATACAAATTAACAACAGATATATGAAAAGGTGTTTAATATTACAAACCATCAGGAAAAACCAAAATTATGATGAGCTATCACTTCATATCTTTTAGGATGACTACTATAAAAAATAACAAATGTTGGCAAGAATGTGAAGAAGAGTAAACCCTTGTGTACCATTGGTGGTAATGTAAATTGGTATATCCACTGTAGAAAACAACATGGATGTTCCTTAACAACTTGAGACAACAATGACCTTATGATCCAGCAATTCCACTTCTGGCTATATCTCCAAATGAACGGAAATCAGTATCTCAAAAATATGTCTGCATCCTGTGTTTATTTCAGCATTATTCAAAATAGCCAAGACATAGAAGCAACCCAAATGTCCATCAATGGATGAATGGATAAAGAAAATACATATAACAGAATATTATTCAGCCTTAATGAAGAAGGAAATCCTGCCATTTGTGACAGCACAGGTGAACCTGGAGGACATAATGCTAAGTGAAATAAACCACATACAAGAACAAATACTACATGATACCACTTATATGATTAATCTAAAATAGTCAAACTCATAGAAGCCAAAAGTGGAATAGTGTTTTCAGGGACTAGAAGGGAGAGGAGAACAGGGAAGTATTAGTTAAAATGTACAAAATTTCAGTTATACAAGATGAATAAAAAGTCCTAGAAATTGACTCTATAGTATAGTGCCTATAGTTAAGAATGCCGTATTAATACTTACCTGGTAGGGGCGATCCCATGATCATGAAGGTGGTTTTCCCAGGGTGAGGCTTATCCATTTCACTCTGGATGTATTGATCCCTGTGATTTCCCCAAATGTGGGAAACTTGACTGTATAATTTGTGGTAATGGGGGACTGTGTTTGTGCTTTCCCCTGAAAAAAAAACGAATGCTGTATTCTATACTTAATAATTTTCTAAGAGGGCAGATCTTATGTTAAGTGTTCCTATAATAAACAAACAAAATGCTAATAATTAATAGAGAGGGTTGGAGGAAACTTTCCGAGATGATGGATAGGCCTATGGCATGGATTGTGGTGATAATTTCATTAGTGAATCTTTATCTTCAAACTCATTTACATGTTTGCAAATCTCAATGAACACCAAACAATATAAACAAAAGCAAACTATACCTACACATATCATAATTAAATTACTGAAAATTAATGATAAAGGGGGGCTTTTCTTCCCTGCAGGCCTACCTTGTGGTTTTCCACTGCAAGAAAGCAATCTAGCTGTTCAAACATGAATCTGGGTAGGAGGAGGGGGTAGGGGCCTCTGTGAAGTCTTTGAATCAAGACTGGTGAATCAATACATTAATATGAATACATTAATATACATAGTTTTTGTATGTCAATCATACATCAATAAAATGGTTAAAAAGGAAGTTTTATATTTACATTCATACTTATCATGTCCTGTGGCCTTTTGTGTGTGTGTATGTAGATCTGGATTTTAATTATTTTTTTAGCCTCAAGAAATTAGCAGTGAAGGTGTGATGACAAAAATTTTTCTAATTTTTTTTAGTTTGAAAATCTGTTTATATAATGTTTATTTTTGAAGAATGTTTTTATAGGATATAGAATTCTAAGTTGATAGTTTATTCTCTCTTTTACCATTAATTCCCTAGCAGTTTAAAGATACTGTTCCATTCCTTCTGGTTTGTGTGGTTTCTAATGAGACACCAGCAGTATTATATATGTGTGTGTGTACATATGTGTGTGTGTGTGTACATATATATATGTAGTGTTGTAATGTGAGTGGTTGTAACTCTAAATTTTTTATCATTGATTTTCAGTAATTTAATTGTGACGTGTAGGTATAGTTTTCTTTGTTTCTATTGCTTGATGTTTATTGAGATTTATGAATATGTAAATTTATACTTTTCATCCTATTTGGAAATGTTTTATCATTATTTCCTTAAAAATTTTTAATTTAAATATTGTGCCTCACTCTCTTTTCTGGTCCTCCCATTATGCATATATTAGGTTTCGTAATTTTGTCTCAAAGGCTGCTGAAGTTCTCTTCATTTTGTTTTTAGCATTTTCTTACTCCTTAACCTGCGGTTTGGATAGTTTTTATACCAGTTGTCACACTCTTTGATTATAAAGTATTTAATCAGCTATTAAACTCATCCAGTGAATTCACTTCAGCTCTATATGTTTTATTTGCTTCTTTTTTATATCTTCCATTTTCTTCCTGATTATGTTCACATTAAAAAAAAATCTTAGGCCAGGCACAGTGGCTCATGCCTGTAATCCCAGCACTTTGGGAGGCCAAAGTGGGCGGATCACCAGGTCAGGAGTTTCAGACCAGCCTGGCCAATATGGTGAAACCCCATCTCAACTAAAAATACAAAAATTAGCCAGGTGTGATGGCATGCACCTGTAGTCCCAGTTACTTGGGAGGCTGAGGGAGAAGAAGCGCTTGAACCCAGGAGACGGAAATTGCAGTGAGCCAAGATGGGGCCATTGCACTCCAGCCTGGGTGATGAAGTGAGACTCTGCCTCAAAAAAAAAAAAAATCTTAGGCAATATTTATCTTAGCTGTTTAAGTTCCTTGTCTAATAATTCTATCATCTCTGTTATTTTTGAGTATATTGCTATTGACTAATTTTTCTCTTCATTTTGGGTCAAATTTCCTTTTTATTTTTGTCTAGTAATTTTTCATTGGATTCTGGGCATTATATATGTTATCAAAGGTCAGGAATTACAAACGTGTAATCCCAATGCTTTGGGAGGCCAAGGTGGGAGAATTGTTTGAGGCCAGGAGTTTGAGACCATCCTGTGCAACACAGTGAGACAACATCTCTACAAAAAAAAAAAAAAAAATTAACTAGGCATGGCGCTACATGCCTATCATCCCAGCTACTTGAGAGGCTGAGATGGAAGGACTACTTTTGCCTAGGAGTTCTAACCTGCATCGAGCTATGATTGCACCATCGCATTCCAGCCTGGATGACTGAGTGAGACCCTATCTCTAAAAAAATAGTTATATAAAATAAATATTGTTGGATGTTTGTTTTCTTCTTTTAAAGAGTGTTATAGTTTGTACTGCTAGCCTGCCAATTTATTTATAGATTTATTTGATTATTTCAAGACTTGTTTTTAAGCTTTGTTAAGGCATATTAAAATAAGACTTTATTTTAGGGTTAATTTCTCCTCACCACTAAGGCATGAAACTTCTAAGGCACTGAATATTCAGTGAAGTCCTTCCACCATGATTGGTTGAATCTCAAATGTTTAACGTTCATCAAGTTCTGTAGTTGTTCAGCTTTTACCTCTTCAATAGTTTTTCTTTATATTTATTCTTTGCTTGGGTTTGTGAAGTTTCAAATATTTATTCATGTTCAGTCTATTACTTTTACAGATAAACTAGAAGACATCCCTATGAAGTTTTCTGGAGTTCTTTCTTTACACAGATTCCCCCTTTTTGGTAGTCTGCCCTGCAGATTTCAGCTGCTTCAGCTTCCTTTAATTCTTAGCCCGTCTCTTCCCTTAGTGAGAATGCTGTGCCCTGCTGGGGTTTGCTGTCTTTCCAAACTCATGTCTAATAGACACTTCCAGGTAGAGAGGTTGAGATATCTTTGAGTTCAACTAATTTGTTGTCCTTCTCTAAGGGATTACTGTCCTTGGGTTCTTGTTGTTCAATGTATGAAAACAGCTGTTTCATATGTTTTATCTAGTTTTTGAAAGTGTTTATAGTGTGAGGGTTAGTCCACTAGAATTACTTGTTATGGCTGGTTACTGAATTCTTCCAAAATATTAGAATAAAAATTTGAAAGTGTAGGCCCCAAAAGATGATTTATTCAGAATTGGAGAGACTCGAGATAGTTCAAAACCAAGGAAGGCAGCATGAGAAATGTAGTAAAAGAAATTTTCTGTAGCAGAAGTTAAACATGAATTACATACCCTAGTTATGTGTGGGGTTATTAGTGTGAGTTTTATTGCTAGTGTTATTGATATTATTTTCTTGTCATCTCTTGGAACACTCTTAATCAAATGTTCTTTTTTTTTTATCAACTGCACCTTGCTTCTTCTATTGAAGGAGGCGTTGTTCTCTATCTTAAAAACCAAATGAAACAGAACTTTGATCATCAACTGTCTTGGATTTATTTTAAAGCTATATTTCTTAAGTAATATGTAATTTACATATTTCTTATATTATTTCTTTGACCATCTTAGTTTCCTAAGATTTGGTTCCTATTTCATAATTTGACTGAATCTACCTGCCTAAGAGTTTACTTAAATTTTCTTCTTATTTTTCAAAATCAAAGGGATTTTTCTGTTCATATTTATGAACTATAATAGTCCAGAGTGCTGACTACCCCCTTGTTGGAGCTCTCTTTTCTCTTTCTTTTATAACATTTTCACTGTCTTCTTATAACATTTCTTTGTCTTCTTTTTCCTTCTTCCCCTTGTCTTTTATTCCTGGAGGTGGGGATCTCTCAGTTTTTGTTCACTTATTCTTTCTTTTGTATAAGGCTAGCCAGCCCCAGTAATGATCAAAATATACTCAATTAGGTATCTTGTTAAAATGAGAGTCCTGTTTAATGTGTAGAATAAAATTATACCACCCTCTTGAACTCGTTTATATGTCTTGATTAGATAATACTTTTGTCATAATATTCAGCAAACTTTCACCTATTTTGTAATATTTCGATATTTAAATACAATTGTTAGATCATATATCTTGATGTAATTCAGATCCAGGAGTTTCAACAGGAATGAACTTAAAGCCCATTCATAATTAGAGCATTTATAAATATATTTGGAAATTGAGGTAGTTCCTGAATGAAGTGACTTGTAGGGAAGCACTCTGGAAGCTGATGGAAAAATCATATGTGAGAAATCCGGTAAGGTAGGTGATAGGGTTTAGATCTGTGTCCCCACCCAAATCTTATGTTGAATTGTAATTCTCAGTATTGAAGGAGGGGCCTGGTGGGAGGCGATTGGATCATGGGGGTGGATTTCCCCAATGTTGTCCTTGTGTTAGTGAGTTCTCATGAGATATGCTTGTTTACAAGTGTGTAGCACTCACTAGGCACAGTGGCTCATGCCCGTAATTAGCACTTTGGGAGGCTGAGACAGGCAGATCACTTGAACTCAGAAGTTCAAAACCAGCTTGGCCAATATGGTGAAACCCCATCTCTACTAAAAATACAAAAATTGGCCAGGCATCGTGGCGCCCCCTGTAGTCCTGGCTACTTAGGAGGCTGAGGCAGGAGAATCACTTGAATCCAAGAGGCAGAGGTTACAGTGAGCTGAGATCGTGCCACTGTGCTCAAGCCTGTGTTGCTATTCACTTTGGGTGGTTAGCAAAATATTACAGAAAATATTAAGAGAAAGTTATAGATTGTAATCTCAAATCTTTTGGAAGGCCAAAAGGTTTTAATGAGGCAGATTGATGGCAGCCACCTCATTAACATTAGCAGAGGAAAGAGATAGATACTGACCAAAGGCCTTACCCCACATCCCCTTGTTTCCACTCTTTACTCAGGTAAACTTTGTGCTGGATGGCTCTCTCCATGGGAGGTCAAAGGGGAATTACCTGTTAATAGTGTTTACTCTGGGCCCAGAACCTAAAGTTTTGTCATTCATATAACCACTCTTTTAACCATGTTAATTATCCACAAGTGTGTTAACTTAGAACCTCTGTTGTAAAATCTTGAGAGAGTAAATGTGTGGATGTACGGAGGGTCTAGGTTGACTGGTTGCATTTTGCCCTCTGAAAGCAGCCAATGACCATCTCTAGCCCACTTAAAACACTGTAAGGGTGTGAGAGTGCATTCATTCATCCGTCATTGAGTCAGGGTGTGCAGGTCAGACTTCTGCAGGTGGTGACCGACATCTCAAGCCTGGTCTACAGAGGGAGACTCTGTCTCATAAACAAAAGGGTGTAGCACCTCCCAAATCTCTCTCTTCCTTCTGCTATGGCCATGTCAGATGTGCCTGCTTTCTCTTCTCCTTCTGCCATGATTGTAAGTTTCCTGAGGCCTCCCCAGCCATGCTTTCTGTACTGCGTGTAGAACCATGAGCCAATTAAACTTCCTTTTGTTATGAATTACCCAGTCTCAAATAGTTCTTTGTAGCAGTGTGAGAATGGACTAATACAGTAGGTGTGGTTACCAGCCTGGGCTTAACTTTAGAGGAGACAAGATGTTCCAGGTACAGTGTGAGGCTGTGCTTGTCCACTCTCCTGACCCAGGAATCTTTCCCCTGTTCTACTGTGAAGTGCTTGTATGTTCGGGGACAGAAAGAAGACCATGGTAACCCTTGGAAGAACTTCGTCATTACAGAAGCAAACAGCCATAGGAATTATTTTAGGACTACTTTTATAGCTCATCAGGCTGACTCACTTGAACATCATGATCAGAAGCAGGACTGGCGATTATACAGCAGTATCAACATGTCTTTTTAAATGCTGGAGTATGTGGTCTATGGACAAAAATAAAAAGTAAAATGATTGATTGTTAAAAATTAAGATAGAGACTTCTCCCTTCTCTCTCTTCTTAGAACATTTACTTTAAGAAATTCATAATTGTAAGTTATTTCTTTCTTTGAAATGTGTGCAAATCTTTCTAGAAGTGAAATAAGTTTGTTTTATTTTTTTGCCAGCTTTATGATCCAGAAATGTCTTTCTCAAGGACTTAGGAGTCATCTCTTTGAAATGTAAACATCAAGAAAGGTAGTTCCCTTATCTCCCAGTTTCTAGGGGAAGGTAGAAGCCTAATTTCAGAAGTAGCTTCCTTCAGGTTACAGAACTATCCCCTGTCATAAAGATAAGTCTATTTTTCCTTTGTATGAAGCCAATTAGGTAACACAGATTTTCCCAATTACCAGGTGAGTCTAGGATGAACTATGTGTGACAGATGATGCTGTCAAGTCCTATTACTTATTCTTTATCTTGAGGTGTGTCTGTTTGACTATATAAAAGAGTAAAATTTTTTCCTGTTTCTGCAATCTTCTTGCAGATTGCTTGTGATGCACATCACATTTTGGTGTATTCCTTATTCAATAATAAAATTGTTTTATTTCTGTACTATCTTTGTGGAAAGGTTTTCTCAGCTGGGAGATTTTAGTTTAAATTATATTTCCTCAACAGTGGGTAATGGAAGATGTATTAGAGTTCTCAGAGAAACAGAACCAAATATATATATATATATATATGTATATATATACACACACACACACACACATATATATATATTTATTAAGTATATATAAGTATATATATTATGTAGGCTTATATATGTTATATATATATACTTATATATAGTTATGTTCATGTATATATGAATAAAGTGGCTTACGTGATGATTATGGAGATATAGAAGTCCCAGTATCTGTTGTCTACAAGCTGGAGAACCAGAAAAGCTCATTTTGTAATTCATTTTCATCCTGAAGGCCTGAAAAACAAGGAAACTGATGGTATAAGTGCTGGTCTGAGTCCAGAGGCCCAAGAAGCAGGAGCATCACTGTCCAAGGGCAGGAGAAGGCAGATGGGTGTGCCAACTCAAACAGCAACAAACTAATTTTTCCTCTGCCTTTTTGTTTTCTTCAGGCTCTCAACAAATTAGATGATGCTCACCTGCATTAGTAGGGTGATCTTTACTCAGCAGCATTTATAGCTTATTTTTCCTTTGCAAATTGTATTTTGTTGTAATTTCCTTCCTTTATTTATTGGAAAATTCCAACAAATCAATATTGGAATTTATTTTATTCCAATATTGATTATGTACAAAAATAAATATGTATTTGAAATATGTATTAAAAATACATATAAATAAAAATAAATTTCAATATTGATTAGATACAAAATAAATATTGATTAGGTACAAAATTAAATTGGAATAAAAATAAATTCCAGTATTGATTAGGTACAAAAATAAATATGTATTTAAAATACCAGAGAAAGTATAAGAAAAATAATTCACGTTAGATTTTCTCAGAGTGGGAGGCCATTGGTAAGTAAAAATAGGCTCTCCCTGACACTTCAAACGTGAAATGCCATCTTTAGAACTCAGGTGCTTCATACTGGCTGGTGAATTTTCTGAATTCTGAAAAAACTTATTAGGTACAGAAAAGAGAAATGATGTATGGAATCAGAACTGAGTTGGGAAATTTCCCAGTATCCTTCGAAAAGTCGGGGTCAGATTATCACTACATTTACAGATTTAGAGCATTATTCCAATGTATTAATTTTCTGCAGTGCAATATTTCAGCTGAGATTAGAAATTCAAGTATAAAATTTGTGTTTGACCCAAATAAGGAGGAAGTATGATTTTCTCAAATAATGATAATAGTAATAATAAAGATAATAGTCAACACAAATATTTGCATGGTGGTTACCGTATGCCAGATACTATTCTAAGTGCCTTAACAAATATTAAGTCTTCGTAATTTTTATGACTTCACTGTGAAGTTGTTACTACTGTTACATAATTTTATAGATGAGAAAACTGAGATACAGAATAGTAAATTAACTTGAACAAGGTCATACAGCTAATAAATCACATATTCAGAAAGCAGAGTTTGGATTTAAGAAAATAGCATTTATAGAATAGAAGGAAATACAAAAGAAAGCTCAAAATGGTATTATGATATCAAAGGAAATGTCAGGCCCAAATGTATTCCTGGCTTTTGCATGCTGTATTAGTTCATTCTCACACTGCTATAAAGAAATACCTGAGACTGGAGCTCGGTATGGGGAAGGGTGTCTGCCATTGCTCAGGCAGATCTAACCTTACCTGTGTAAACAAAAGCCAGAGGAAGTTTATACAGCAGCGGGACTGAGCCCGTGGCAGCCCAGCAGCACCTCTGCAGGCAGACTGTGACTAGACTCCCTCCTTGCAGGGCAGGGCATCTCCTAAAAAAAAAAAAAAAGACAGCAGCACATCAGGGACTTATAAATAAAACCCCACTTTCCCAGGACAGAGCACCTGGGAAATGGGGCAACTGTGAGCTCCGCTGCAGCAGATTTAAACGTCCCTGCCCAGCAGCCCTAAAGGGAGCCATGGAGCTCCCAGCACAGCACTTGCGCTCCAATAAGGGAGAGACGGCCTCCTCAAGTGGCTCCCTGATTAATAAAAAATAAAAGAGAGAATAATCGAATAGATGAAATAAAAAGCGATAAAGGGGATATCACCACCGATTCCACAGAACTACAAACTACCATCAAAGATTACTACAAACACTTCTATGCACATAAAGCAGTAAATCTAGAAGAAATGGATAAATTCCTGGACACTTACACCCTCTCAAGACTAAACCAGCAATTGAATTCCTGAATAGACTAACAACAAGGTCTGAAGTTGAGGCAGCAATTAATGGCCTACCAACAAAAAAAGTCCA
>CAUYLG010037592.1:0-70011 GCA_963573385.1 Cacajao melanocephalus
CTCGGGAGGCTGAGGCAGGAGAATTGCTTGAACCCAGGAGGCGGAGGTTGCAGTGAGCTGAGATTGTGCCACTGCACTCCAGCCGGGCCCCTGGTGACCGCTTGTTACTATGTCTCAAAAAAAAAAAAAAAAAAAAAAAAAAAAGAGAGAGACACATAGGAGCTTCTGCACATTCCATCGCTGTCTGCCCACCACTGAGGATACAAACAGAAGCTGGCCATCTGTAAACCAGGAATTGGTCCCTCATCAGACAGTGCATCTGCCAGCAGCTTGATCTTAGATTTTCCAGCCTCCAGAATTGAAAGAAATAAATTTCCATTAAGCCATCTAGTCTAGAGTATTTTGTGATAGCAACCCAAACTAAGATAATATTTCAGCCAATTGCCTCAGCTGAGATTCTAAATAATAGGCAGTATCAGTCTCCAGATATGTGAGAGAGTGAACTTTTAGATGATTTCAGGGCCTAGCTATTGAGTCACCACCAGCCTTCACATTTTCTCAGCTGAGGCCATAGACATTGTGGAGTAGAAATAAGCCATCCCTGAAGTGCCATATTCATATTCTGACACAAAGAATTTTAAAGCATAGTAAAATGGTTATTATTTTATGCTACCAAGTTTGATTTGTTATATAGGATTAATAATAGTAACTGAAATACCTTCTCTGTTGTTTTTTAAATTTCTCTCTCCTCACTGGGAGCAGGTAATCTTGCCATCAATTTCAGAGCAAATAGAAGTGATCAGATGAGAATGTCTTTTTTTTTCCTTTGTCTTTTTTTTTGAGACAGAGTCTTGCTCTATCCCCAGGCTGGAGTGCAGTGGCGCCATCCCGGCTCACTGCAACTTCCGTTTTCTGGTTTCAAGCAATTTTCCTGCGTCAGCCTTCCATGTAGCTGGGACTACATGCACGCACCACCATGTCCGGCTAATTGTTTGTACTTTTAGTAGAGAGGGGGTTTCACCATGTTAGCCAGGATGGTCTCGATCTCTTGACCTCGTGATCCACCCGCCTCGGCCTCCTAAAGTGCTGGGATTACAAGCGTGATAATGCCTTTTTATTTTCACTAACAAACATACTAACTTACCTGTATGTACGCTCATTCTCTTCTTCTTGTTATTTTAGAAGAGTAGTTCCTCCTACTTAAGGCTAATAATCTCTACTTGCTCTGTGTAACCTATCCCCTGTTGCCAATAAACTAATGAGAGTTACTAAATCTCTTCTGTTATATTTTGACCTCTTCCCTTTGAAGTGGACCTGCTCCATTTCAAAAAGTATTGACGTATAATTGAAGTACATAAACCTACATATAGAAATGTACAAATTGATTAGTTTTGACTTATGCATTCACCTGTGAAACCGTCACCACAATCAAGACAGTGAATGTTTAACCCCCGAAGTTCCCTGATGCCCATTTGCTGTCCATCCCATACTTTTCAATCAACCACTGACCTTTCTGTCACTATAGGTTGATGTGTAAGTTTTAGAATTTTGTATAAAGGAAATCAATCATACGGTAGGTACTCTTACCTGGGTTCTTTCACTTAGATTATTGATTTTCAGATTCCTTCATGTGATTGCAGGTATCAGTTGCTTTTTACTTTTTATTGTTAGTAGCATGTGAGTAGTATGCTATTGTATAGCTAGTCCCTGATTTATATGCATTTGTTGGTGGGCTTTTAGGTTGTTTCCAGTTTTTAAAAAACGTTAAATATATGTAGCATTATATATATGTATGTGTGTGTATATATGTGTAATCATATATATGTGGAAATATATACATATATATATATATATATATATATATATATATATAACATCTAGGTAGTATGACACATACACACACATATATGAGTCTGGTTACAGGTTTTCCATTTAGTTTCAATGGCTTATTTATCATTCTCTGTGCTAATACTGTGTTTTACATTAATAAGACAAGTTCCCAGTCTTTAATTAAATACTTCAAAATAGAGCTATTTTTGCCTAAAAGACACTTCTTTATCTTCTTAGATTTGTAAATCTCCAGTTGGTTGAGCATCTCTTCCAGTGACTAAGCCAGCTTTGTCCTTGGTGAATCATAAGCCAGTTTCTCAAGGCTAATGATCTTCATGAAGAATAGCCATTAGTTATGTCAGCTTGCTGCTATTAGATTCATTTGCAGTAAATTTTGTTAAGAACAAGCTAAAAATATTTATAGTTTTTAATTTATATTTTCTTTCCATTTTATTCTATGATCAGTATATTTTATTGGCTAAACTCTCTGTTCTCAGTGTCAGGGGACTGGCACAATGACATGTTGTGGTCTTTTCCGCAGTGTGTAACAAAGACCATTTCTTGTCCTAACACTTGCTGAAATGATGCCAAATATTTTATCTTAACTGTTAATGATATGTGGCTAGTGGACCCGAGAATTCTGGCCTTCTAGATCACCGTCATCTCTCCTCACTCACAAAAAGAATCCCAAGGATGATGCATCTCTACATATAATATCATTTGGCTCTCTGTCCCCAGATCTCATGTTGAATTGTGATCCCGAGTACTGGAGGTAGGGCCTGGTGGGAAGTGACTGGATCTTGGGGACGGATTCTCTCCTTGATATTCTCATGATAATGAGTGAGTTTTCGCGAGATCTGGTTGTTTGATCTTGTGAGAACTCTCATTATCACAAGATCAAACCTCCCCCTTCACTCTCTCTCGTTCTCTGCAGTGGTAAGATGTATTTTCTTCTCCTTCACCTTCTGCCATGATTGTAAGTTTCCTGAGGCCTTCCAGCTATGCTTCCTTTACAGCCTGCAGAACTGTGAGTCAATTAAACCTCTTTTCTTCATAAATTACCCAGCCTTAGATAGTTTTTTAGAGCAATGTGAGAATGGACTAATACAAGATACAAAGCACAATGTCAGTGTCAAATTGGGACTTCTCATTAAAACCTAGTTCACTCGGTTTGGAGGACAAGGGTAGCCGAGAGGCTGTTCATGGGAACTCTGCAGCTTTATCAGACAGAATTCTAAGACAACATAGAAGAGTAAAAGCCAGACGGGGAGAGAGTAGTATAGGACATATGAAAAAGAATGCTGAATTTCCTATAAGAAAAATGACATTCTGGCTGCAAAGGATGAGGCAGAGACAAGTGGGGGAAATAAATAGACATATGTTGGGGATTAGTTCCTGGAATTTGCATGTCCTCTGCAACTTAGATATGACAGGAAGAATGCCAGAGAGCCATTATTATATACTCTGTCTTTTAATTTACTGTAACCTCTTGGTTGCAGTATGAGTCAGTAAGAGTTTTGGAATCTCACCAGTTTCATGATCACCCCTTTTGGTGAGAACTGAGGTAGAAAGAGATGATGATCAAGGACATAGATTTTTGTTGTTCTCCTATTCTGGAAACAATTGGGATAAGTTACAGAAGCTTAATATAGATTCCAGGTTACTGATGTTTTTATGGAACTGAGTACTTAATATGTCAAAGAGGGTATAAGGATCGATGAAAACGTTTCAGAGAAGATGGTAATTTAGACCAATGTGAAGCAGGAATATAAGTTAGGTCCCTTTCTTATTAACTAGCACCTTAATGAATAACTTGAATTATTTCTAGATTGGTTTGATGCATACTTTCCTGCTATTGTAAATGAAAAGATGATTATTCTTCTTCCCTACTTCGTATATTATATTGCCACTAGGAATAATTTCAATAGATAATTGATTATTATTTAATAATTGTCAAAAACTGTCACTTACTAGGAATAACCTCAACCAATTATTGATTCTTATTTAATAATTGTCAAAAGTTTGGCTTGAGCTCATCTGTCCCATTCCTAAAGCATTATTTTTGGCAGTTATTCTTCATCATATAATTAACTTATATGTAACACTCTGCCTTGTCACCTAGGCTGGAGTGCAACGGTGCAGTCTTGGCTCATTGCAACCTCCGCCTCTTGGGTTCAAGCGATTCTCCTGCCTCACCTCCTGAGTAGCTGGGATTACAGGTGCATGCCTCCATGCTCGGCTAATTTTTTGTATCTTTAGTAGCAACGGGGTTCACTATGTTGGCCAAGCTGGTCTTGAACCCCTGACCTCATGATCCACCCACCTCAGCCTCCCAAACTGTTGGGATTACAGGCATGAGCCACAGCGCCCAGCCTATATGTAACACTCTTACAGAGCAGGTCAGATCATTCATTTACCTCATAATATATTTTACAAACAAATAAATTTTAAGAATTTGCTAAGAAGCTATTGTGCATAAATAAGATCCTATATAAGTTTTATTTAAATTTTATTAAGACAATAGTGGCACAATATTAATGACTATTAAAATATTTCCATAAAATTACTTTGGCTATGCTCTGTGGTTTGAAACGCTGAACATCTGTGTGCTGGAATAGACCAGAACTTTTTTCAAAGGAAAAGCTTTAGCCTACCTGTAGATACCTATGTATCACACCTCCACATGACGTTGGGGCTGCCATATTTTCCTGCACAGAGTAGACATATTTTCCTAAGAGGATGATAACAATATCCAACTTTCCATATGTTGAACGTTGAAAATTACCACTCTTCTCTCAATTGATAAACTGAAATATTTGTATCCAGTGTCAGAAAATACAAACTTAAAATTTGTCTCACAATTTTTTTCCAAAAACCTAGTCATTTACTTATGTTTATATTTTGTTTTAAGCTTTATATTTTCTTTTCAGTGCCCTAAGTTGGATTCTTGAATTCAGTTAGACCTTTAGAAAATCCACCAAAAAAACAAATTTCTCCATTATCTCAAGCTATGCTTTTCCTCAGAATTAATTCATTTTTATCATATAGGTGCTGTGAGTGTATTTCACTTTTCGCTTCAGGCTGAGAGGCTCAAAATTATATTTGTTACCTAGTTTTAACAACTGAATAAGTCTTGTGGTCTGACTTCTGAATACTAATCCTGACTCTCTATCTTTCCATTCTGATTTTCCACTGGTTTCTAATTTTTCATTTTTAAAATTTAACATTCTTATATTGTATGTGTTAACGACCATGTCTAAAAGGACCAAAGTAAAAGCCATTTTTAGGAAGAAAGTTTACATTCTAGTAGCTTTGTCTTCAACTTGGAGGCCACATTAGATATTAAAAAATAATATCAACAACATAAAGTAAAACTTTGCAGTTTCCTTAAATATGACACATACCTCATAGGTAACATGCCCTCTTAAGTTGGAGGAGAAACATTGAAATACTTGATACTTCAATTTGTTTCTCATTGCCTTGAAAAATGTCAGTATTGTTCCTTTGACTGAAACATTTTGGAAAATCAGTGGAGGAATTTAATGAGATTTACTAATTATGCAATTAATATTTTTTTTGAAAACAACTCTCAGCTTCCCCATTCACCTCTCCTCCTCCTTGGGAGCAGAACCCAGACCCACAGTATATGTTTAGGACTTTATGATTCTCCTTATAGCATGTATGGCATACACTAGTCCCTCCTTAAGGACTTTCGTCTCTAAACTTTAAACTTATTTAAAATTGTGGAATTCCAGAGCCTTGCTTTTCTTATATGCTTTTTTTGAGAACTATGCTCTCTCCACCTTCATATTTTTTTCTTTGATGCCTAACCCTAATTTTGAATGAATACTCTTAGGGCTACTCATTAGTGATTTTGTATGGGAACTATAAATGTACTCTTTGACCTATGGAATGTCATTTCATGGCTGCTTTCCATGTCTTTATGACTTTGCACTCATGTAGCCTGAAAGTGAGCCAAATTGTGTAAGGAAGGTGTGAACTTATCAATATAATTATTCCAGTTTTCAGGGTCTGTAGTGTGGAGACCTCTAGTTGTGATAAAGGAGTAAAGATGAAAAAGATGGAATCTGCTCTGGGTTTTAGTAACTCAGGAAACTATTGATCATCAAGGAAAGGGAACTTTCTACAAAGATATTGAAGATAAGCCCTTGGAGATGACCATATATGGTTTCTACAATTGATTCTCAATTTTGTACAACCCTCACTTTTATCCTAGCCTAACAATTTACACCACAAGGTGAACTACCAGCACACTTATTAATTCGACAGATGCTTATTTAGTGCCTATTATGGTCAAAGTATCAATCAAAGCACTTAATAAATAGTAACAAAGAAGGTAGGAAGATTGATTCTATTTCTAGGGTTCTTACTTTATTTTTTGAAATTCTAACACTTATACTATCACCTGTTAAGCCAACATCTTCAATCATTCCAGCCTTCTCATCCCTCACCAACTTACATATTTCCTCACCGCTAGTTTAGCTATCACTGGGATGTTCACAAGTTCTTAGAGAATGACCTTGTCTTTCTGGAAATTAGAAAAAATTTACAGTGTGTGGGAGAGTTATACTGGAAGTTATCATGGAAGCTTTCAAGTGGGAAAACATAAAGGGATGACTTGTATGTAGTTACATATATATTGTAGTTTATGTAATATATATCTCATATATTATGTATTATATATTACATATCATGTATAATATAGATCTCATATAATATATAATATATATTATACTGTTGTTTTGATTTTCGTTTCTCTGATGATCAGTTATGCTGAGCACCTTTTGGTATGCCTCTTTGACATTGTATGTGTCCTTTTGACAAATGCCTGTTCAGATCTTTTGCCCATTTTTAAATCAGATTTTTAGATTTTTTTCTGTAGAGTTATTTGAGTTCCTTATATATTCTGGTTATTCATACTTTGTCAGATGGGTAGTTTGCAAATATTTTCTCCTATTCTGTGGGTTGTCTCTTCACTTTGTTGATTGTTTCCTTTGCTATTCAGAAGCTTTTTAACTTGATGTGATCCCATTTTGCTTTGGTTGCCAGTGCTTGTGGGGTATTACTCCAGAAATCTTTGCCCAGACCAATGTCCTGGAGATTTTCCTCAATATTTTCTTTCAGGAGTTTTGTAGTTTGAGGTCTTAGATATACATCTTTAATTCATTTTTATTCAATTTTTGTATATGGCAAAAGATAAAGGGCTAGTTTCTTCTGCATAAGAAAAGCAAGATTTCCCAGTGCTATTTATTGAAGAGACTGTCTTTTTCTCAATGTACATTGTTGGTACCTTTGTCAGAAATGAGTTCACTGTAGGTGTGTGAATTTGTTTCAGGTTCTCTATTCTGTTCCATTGAGCCATGTGCCTGTTTTTATGCCAGAACCATGCTGTTTTGTTTACTATAGCTCTGTAGTATAATTTGAAGTCATGAAATACGATTTTTCCAGTTTTGTTCTTTTGTTTCAGGATAGCTATTCTGTTTTTTTTGACTATTCTGTTTTTTTTCGTGATTCCATACAAATGGTAGATTTGTTTTTTCTATTTCTGTGAAGAATGTTATTCGTATTTTGTTAGAGATTACATTGAATCTGTAGATTGCTTTGGTTAGTATGGGTATTTAAACAATACTGATGCTTCCAATTCATGAACATAGAATATCTTTCCATTTTTTGGTGTTCTCTTTTTTTATAGTGTTTTGTGTTTTTCATTGTAGAAATCTTTTAGTTTTTTGTTAATTTCTAGGTATTTAATTTTATTGGTGGCTATTGTAAATGGGGTTGCTTTGTTGATGTCATAAAATATTTTTACTATATTAATTTTTCATCAATAATTGTGTCTAAAAGTACCAAAGCAGAAATGTCTAAGAAAATCATTAGTGATACTAGCAATGAGATGGCAGTTTCACTAAAAATTTAGTTATAAAATAACGTTTTTTTAAATTTTAGTTTTCACCTTTTTTTTTTGCACTCAACCTCCAAGCATGTTTTTTTATTTAAACTTTTCTGAAATATCACCATGACAAAGTATGATAATAAAAGAGCTTTTACATGTCTAATTTTCACAAATAAGTTCTAAATGAGTATGTTTCCCCCAAAGTAACTTTTTAGTTGAATGTTTCTTATGCAAACATTATTCTTAAACTCTTCAAGTGGCTCAAAATTATTTCAGTTGAAGTAAAACTATGGAAAACAAAATGAATTTAGAAAACCCAAGGACAGCTGGCAAATTTTGGGTTCATTAATAGCTGTCATGGTTTCATAAGATACATGAACCCTGCAGGAGATGGTGCTATCTTAGAAAACAACACAAAAAGTGTTTCTGAAGAATTGCCTCCCGTAGTAAGTTTGCTTTCTGGCTAAGCAGTGATACAAACAGACCTTCTGCAGGTGAGTAATGGTTGCCTTACAGAGTTTGGCATTAGTCTAGACAAGAGCATTTAGAGTAGATTATGGAAACTGACCTGCCCATTGTCTCATTTTAAGTTTGTAAAGTGTAAGTTTTCTTGCATTTCTTACTTCACTCTGAACTGACCTTTGCCTGAAATGGAAGATCCTCTATCATACAAGCTTGAAAGAATTTATTCTATGTTACATGTCCTTTGATGTATATTTCAAAGATTTCAGCTACAACCAGCCATGCCGCGTTTGCTCAGGTGCAGTGAGAAGCTCTGTGTTTGGCATACCCTTGTAGGTGAATTTGTATATTTCCCTTCTCAATAAAGCAGGATGTCATGAAATGTAATTCCTGATTAATTTCCAAAGGCCTGCTTCCTCAGGTATGGATGAAAATATAATATTCTATCCTTGGGATGATTTTGGCTGTCCCAACAGCTGCCAAATATCAATTAAATGAACTGGATTTTCTGTCCAAGGCAAGGCAGGAAATGGGATATTATCATTTGAGCCCTTAGTATATGCAAAACCAAAGCTGACCCCAATGGGCTATGTGAGTTTTGCTGTGTCCTCACTTCAGAAAATAACTAAAGTCTTCAGGAAATTATTAAAATCCTTAATCCTTCTAACACTGCTTCACTTTTAACCACTGATACTATTTATTTGTTAGGCTGTTTTCTTTTTATTCTCTGCATGTTATGAAAGCTTGGGCTTGTTTAGCAAGAAGTAGTTATAAGCTGTAGTTTCAGAAGTGTTTTTCTAAAAAGATTAGAATGATTAATACTGTAATGTTAACTGCTATCTCTTTAGGCTAGGATTATGAGGAATTCTTACATTTGATATTATTCTCACATATAAATAAAATGTTATAACCTGCCACGTATATGTATTACAAAGTTTCTTACTAAGGATTGGCATCTGTTGCTGCCAATAACTACATCTAAAGACCTTGAATCTCTGCAACATTAAGTTGTGCTCTTTCTAGGCATAGATATATTTGTTTTCACCCTTTAAAATAATATAAACATAAATTTCTGAATAGATTATTGTGCATCAGGTGTAGATGTCAAAGGTAAACAACATTTGTAATCACATATGATGGGATCTGCATCACTTCAAAAGGATGAAAATTTTATTGACATATTCAAATAGAAAGGCCTGATAGTATTATTTTTATGCTGAAAATCCTGAAAAAACAGGTATAGTCCTGTATATGAAATAATTTCTGAAATTCTAATAGTGACTGATGGCGGGAGACATAATGTATAGGCACACTCAAGGACACATATTTTGCAGGGGGAAAATAGAGACTTTGCACAAAAGTTCAGGTAATAAATGACCAAAAATGAAATTAAATCTATAAAATACTTTCTTTTGAGACTCAATGTAGCCCATAAAACTAGTTGCAATTGCACTTTAGTTGAATTGCTGTATAATTTGCCATTTTGCCAAAGTTATTGTAAAAAATGAAAATAACTTGATATTCTTAATGTTCTACATCAATTCTGAAATGAATTGCAAGCTTTATCTCCTGAAAACAGAGTAAATTTCAAAGGTAATTGCTATACCATTATTTCTTAGGTTAATATAGTATTCACATACATATTTTTTATTGGAGAGAATTACACTTCATCTGTAATTGTTTTCTTCTACATTTTTGCCTCATAATTTCTCAACTCACTTTTCTTTGCTCCTGTAGACCAGTGTTTCTTGACTTTAGCACTGATGACATTTTCAGCTGGATAATTTTTTGTTGTTGGGCCTGACACGTGCAGTGCAGAATCCTTAGTAGCGTCCATATTCCTAACTGCACAATGCCAGTGCATCCTCTCTCAAGTGTGGCAACCAAAAATGTCTCAATGTATTGCCAAATGTCCCCTGGAGGGAAAACTGATCCTGGTTGAGAATCACTGCAGACAAAGCTATGACACCATTTCTAATCATAACTTTTTTTTGATATTTCATTCTTAATTATTTGCTTTTTGGGAAAATAATCTGTTATTAATGACAAAGAAAAAGATGTATTAAGCCTGCTTTTCCCAGGGTTCAAAAGACTTTGCCTCAGTAAGGCTGAACATCTAAGTTTATAAAACATTTTATTCATGTGCTAGAGTTGCTGAAATACTTTGCATTATAATATCGTTAAGAAGGAATCACAGGAATGACTGAGAAGAATGGAGTTGCTTTGGATGATGCATTAATAAGGGATGCTATTATCATTATTAGTAGAAGCCATTAGTCATTAGTCATGACTCTCATGCAGATATAAAATAACACATGTCAAAGATGTTCTTCTACACATTTATTAATGAGGGTACCTGTAAGATGTTAAACTAATCCAAAGAGCATTTGAGAAGCTATAGGTATTCATAAGCAATTTAATAAAGGAATATTAGATGCAGAACTTGCTAATGTTTTACGAAGGCAATGAATAATAACTTTTGGAGATTTATTTTTCACCAAACAAAAATTATTTGCGTCTCTGTAAGATAAAAATATGTAAGTTAATATAGAACTTTACTTAGTCTCTCTCTCTCTCTCTCTCTCTCTCTCTCTCTCTCTCTCTCTCTCTCTCTCCAGTATGCAACCTCTTCTTTAATTCCTTTTTCTTCTTAAAGGAGGAACAGATGTTTTTAAAAACCATAACTCTCTACTCATCTCTGAAAAATTCACAGAGTAAATAGTCTACAATCACTTCATTCATTTTCCACACCCTAAAAATCAGGCATCTAACATTTTTGAATTATTAAATATTAGCTATCAAGTGTTGGATAATAAAAGTAACATTGCTAATATGCTGTTCTGTATGTATGTCAAACATCACAAGTAAATTCATATGTGTGTGTATATATATATTTTTAACCAGCCTTCGGGGACTTGTGAAATAATTGCATACAATTGTTGGTGACCTAAGGTAAAATTTGCTAACTTAATTAGTTTGTATGAAATACACCATACAAAGCATTAACATAGTTCTTGAAACATAGATATTTAATAAATATATTAACAATAATAATAGAGTGTTTTTATAGAATGCTTTAATTAAAATTATGCTAACTCTGAAAGCCTAGAATAACTTAAAAAGTTAAAGTATGAGGTAATTAAGCATTGCAATCCTAGTATTCTGTTTTAAATTTCATTTAAAACGTTAGCTTCTCAATTAAAGAAAAGAGGAAAGACAAGAAAAGGAAACAAACAATTCATATCAATTAGACATCTGATTAAATCAAATAAAAATAGGTTTGAGGTCTTTGTAAAACAGCACATGTTAAGAACCAAATTCAGAAACCTGTCTGTGTTAGATAAGCCTATCTTAAGCTTTGAGTGCCTTTGCAATTTTAGTATGTGACATTGTTTTTAATTCAGTCATGAAAGACAACGAACCTCTTCTTAAATGTGATGTCTTTTTGTATTCTTCCTATTCACTGCCCATTCCTCGCCACCAAGGAAGAAAATGAAGATAAAACATGCTGAGATAAATCAGTAAAATGTTTTTTACATTGTCATCAGTAATTAAATAAGAAATATATAAACTTCTCACTGCATGTGTATTGTGACTTCTATAAAGGCTCAACTTTTCCCATAACTTAAAAAATATAATAAATAAATGGCAGGTGGCCAAATGAGAGTTCTATAAACTATTTGCCATCTGGCAGTTGCTTTCTACTTTGGTCTGATTTGCTTCATCTGGTGGTAGAATGTGTCCATCTGAAGATAAATTGACACACAGCTCAGCTATGTAATTATATTACATTTCAGGAAAAACTGTATGTGGTCAAGCTTGTTAAAGATAGTCATTTTCTATGGAAGTACACACATTTTCAAAGCTGTTAGAAGATTATCAGAAACTATAGGTGACAAATTCCAGATACAATTACCCATTCCCTCTCCAAAGCCTGATCTGCAATAGGAATCTCTATAATGCATAATTTTCTCACTTCAATTCATTTAGCCTTTTAGTGGGGCTCCTCTAGGTTTTATGTAACACTATTCTTTTGATAGTTTTAGGTGCTTTTGTTTAACAGTTCCAAGAATAAAGCAGTTAATTTCCCATTGCATTTTATCTCACTCTAAAATTTAGGTTAGTCGTAAAGTTAGGGTTTCATTTGTTATTTTGCTAAGGAGGCCGGATCATGTGAATGTATTCAATTTAAATGCACTTTGATGTCTGGGTTGGCCTATTTTCTCAGTTAAGACCAGAAATACCTGGCAAGTGAACTGTCTTTCCTGTGACCTTTGGTCTTTTCTAAATCTAGTTGTAGTTTAAGAGGGACTACGAATATGGTCTAGCCCCTGGAGACTCTGAATGCAAAGACTTTAGCATCTGTAGGATTTTTGAGATCCCTCCAAGAGAGAATTCATTTGGTGGAACATAAACTTGGGGAACTATATTAGTTATCCATTCATTGGCATGTGACAAATTGGGCCCAGGCTCATCAGTTTAAAAACAAGTATTTATTTATTATCTCACACTTCTTGAGAGTCAGCAATACGATACGGCTTAACTCTATGGTTCTGGCTCAGGTTCTCTCCCAAAGTTTTAGTTAAGCTGTAGGCTGGAGCTGCAGTCATGTCAAGGCTGACTGAGCTACAAATGCGATTTGTAAGCTCACTCAGGTGGCTGTCATGCCTCAGTTCATGTTGGCTTTGGGTGGAGGCTTCAGTTCCTGTCCTCATGTGCTTCTCTGTAGGGCTAATCACAACCCGGGAGCTTGCTTTCCCCGGAGCGATATAAGAGAAAGAAAGGAGAGAACAAGAACATGTCCAAGACGGAAGCCATGTTCTTTTGTAACCTAATATCAGAAGGGGCATAGCATCACTTCTACCCATATGATACTGGTCACACAGAGTAACCCTTGTTCAGCATGGAAGGGGACTACACAAGGGCTGTTTCACTTGGCATCAGAGGCATTTCAGCACTGATTTATTAGAGGCCTTCCACGTATTTTAGTGAGAAAGTACCTCCACTTTTCCTCCTCATTGTGCTTTCAATCAGAGGTCATTATCTCCGTTTGGAAAGTAGAGGCACAGAGAGGGTCAAGAGCTAGCCTAAGGTCACCTAGCCAGTCAGTAGGTAAAGAGCACATGCTCCTTTCTTTATATTCTACTCTCCTTATCTTGGGAAACTGCCTTGTCTACTTTTAGATAATGTTTGGACTTCTGAAAGAAAATGTCAAACATTTTTTTTCTAAAGCTTTCTTTGGTTTATTTTTACCTTCCCAGGCACAATCATCACTCCCACAGCAACACTAGGCACCCATTTCCTCACAGTAGAGCGTTTAAAACCTTAAAATAAAACTCAGCCATATAGTAGTTTTTAAATTTTTCATCTTAATTAAACACATTTTTGAAATCAAATACCACATTCTCACACCATGATAGAGACTATGCAAAGAATAGAAAGTATGGATATTATCTTCAAGAGGCTTAAAATATTTAGAAAGATAAAACACAAGAAACATTTACAGGCATTCACCTTTGTTTATTTTATTAATCCTAGGTTTTCCCCCTTGCTTCAACCTGTTAAATGTATTTTTAAAGAAAATTGAACATGACTTCTATAGGTCAAGGGATATTGGCCATATGTCTTCTTCCTGACATGCAAGGGTGGGTGCACTCTGTGGACAAATATAACAAGACAAAATGGAATAGAAGTTAAGTGTTGAATAATGAGTGGTAAGATAGTTTGAGTTGACAAATTCATCATACTTGGGCCATGGTTCCTACCTCCCAAATCCATATGGACATTTTTTTTTCTTTGAATCTCAATTTGAGCTCGTGATCTGCCCTACACAGAACTTCAGTCACTACTACAGAGTCTCATTTTGTATACAACTAAAACTGCTATATTTAAGACTTGTTCTATTCCCTTATTGTCACAGTTACAGTTAGCAGTACAGTTCAGACATTTATAACCCTAATAATTATATTCATCCTTAAATTCCTTGCTTCTGTGTTTATAGTTAACACTATAAAAGCGCTGAATTGTGAGGGCTTTGCTTTTAATCAAATTCTTGTGTTATTTGAATAATAATTTTAAAAGAAAAATGTAAGAATTCTAATATTTTAAGCAAAAGCCTTTCTATGCAAACAATACTTTTTATAATCTATTATATTAAAGTCAAATAATAATTTGGCTATATGTACTTATATATATATGTGTATATACTGGCATACTTTGTTTAATTGCCACTTGCTTTATGAGCTTTGCAGATACTGCAACTGAGGGTTTGTGGCAACCCTGTTTCAAGCCACCCAAACCCCTAATAACTCAGAATATAGGCATCACCCCAAAAATTTTCCTCAGCCCTCTTTCTAGTCAACTCTCTTACAAACTCCTCAGAGACAACCACTGATCTAATTTTCTCTTACTATTTCTGCCTATTCTAGAACTTCATATCAATGGGGTCATACAATTATCTACTCTTGTATAATGCTTCTTTCACTCAGCATGATGTTTTTAAAGTTCAGGCATATGTTATTACATGTATGAATTGTTGGTTATTTTTCATTCCTAAATAGTATTTTATTATATTTTATTCCTAGCAGTATTTCATAGTATATTTATGTTTATCTAATTTCTTAATAGCTCCTTTGGCTGTTTCCATTTTGGTTTCTGTGAAACTGTCGTGTAAATAATTTTGTGGACATATGCTTTCTTTTCTCTTAAGAAATTGGTTGGTCAGAGGTTAGATATAGGTTTTGTTTTCCAGAAATTGCCAACCATTTCTCCAAAGTGGTTGCACCATTTCTATGAGAGTTCAAGTGATCTACCTTCTTGCCAATGCTTGATCTTGTGAGTCTTTAATTTTAGCATTCTGTTTTGTATGTGTTGGTATTACCTTGTGGTTTTAATGTGCATTTCCCTGATGGATAAATATATTGAGTGATTTTTAATGTGCTTATTGGCAATGCATATATCTTTCTTTGTGTTTTCAAATACTTTGATGCTATTTTTTGGATTGGTTATATTCTCATTACTGAGTTATGAATGTTTTACATTCTGGATAGCAGATATTTGCCCATTAATTTCTTCTCCTATTGAATGTGTGTGTACTCATTTTCCTAATGATATATTTTTAGTCAGTTTTTAATTTTAATAACGTCTAGTTTATCAATTTTTTTTATGATTGATGTTTTCTGTTTCCTGTTTAAGAAATCTTTGCCTAACTCAAAGTTGCAAAGGTACTCTTCTGTATTTGCTTCTAAATATTTTTATAGTTTTAGCTCTCATGTTTAGGCCTGTGTCCACTTAAAATTAATTTTTGTAGGCAGGGCACAGTGGCTTACTCCTGTAATCCCAGCACTTCGTGAGGCCGAGGTGAGCGGATCACTTGTGGTCGGGAGTTTGAGACCAGCCTGGCCAATGTGGTGAAACCTTGTCTCTACTAAAAATACAAAAACTAGCCCAGTGTGGTGGTGCGCACCTGTCATCCCACCTACTAGGGAGGCTGAGGTGGGAGGATCACTTGAACCTGGGAGATGGAGATTGCATTGAGCTGAGATCAAACCACTGCACTCCAGCCTGGGAAACAGAGGGAGATGCTATCTCAACAACAATAAAAAAATTATTTTCTGTGTATGTATGGTGTGGGTTACAGTTGATTTTTTAATAAGGATATCTATTTATTTCAGGACCCTTTACTGAAAATAATTTTCTTCCCTCATTAAATTACTTGTGATTCACTGCAGGAACTCAAATGACTTTAGAATTATGACTCTACTTCTGAGTTCTTTACTTTGTTTCATTGATCTAGTTGTTGATCCTGCCTGTTTATTCATCTATATTACATTAGCTTTATAGTAAGCCTGAAAATCGGGTAGTATAAGTCCTTGAACCTTATTTATCTTTTAAAATACGGGTATGAGATGTATGGTTCTTTACATTTCCATGTAAAATTCAGAATCATGTCTTCAGTTTCACAAAAAACTGAAAATTATCATGGGGATTTCATTGACTTTATGGAGAGGTAATTACATCTTAACAATTTTGAGCCTTCCAACCACTAACATTATATATTTCTTCATGTATTTATGGTTACTTGAATTTCTTTCAGCAGTATTTTATAGTTTTTGGTATACAAGATTTTCATGATCTCTCCTAAACCTATTCCTAAATATTATTTGTGTTTTTGCACACTTGTAAGTAGAATTGTTTTCCTAATTTCATATTGCAAGTGTTAGCTGCAATTATGTAACAATACAACCTATTTTTATATATTAGCCTTGTATCTTCCAAACTTGCTAAATTCATCTATTGGTGTCTAGTTTTTATATTCTATAGATTTTTCTATGTGAACAATTATATCATTTGCATATAGTGATAGTTTGACTTCTTTATTTCTGATTGCTATGCATTTTATTATTTTTTTCTTATTTTATTGCAATGGCTACAATTTCAGTAAAATGTTGAATAGAAGTTTTGAGAGTGAATATCATTACCTTTTTTCACAACTTAGGGGGAAAGCATTAATATGTCATCATTAAATAAAATGTTAGCTGTTGATTTTTTATAGATGTCTTAATCAGACTGAGGAGAGGAACTTACTTTCTATTCCTGGCTTGTTGAGAGTATTTTATTTTTAATCATGAACAGATGCTGAATTTGGTAAAATATTTTTATTCATCTATTGAAATGATCATGAAGTTTTTATTCTTTATAATCTTAATAGAGTGAATCACATTGATTTATTTTAAGTGTTACATCCATCTGGCATTTCTGGAATAAACTTCACTTGGCATGATATCTTATCATTTTTATATATGCTAATATCTTAAAGACTTTTTCTCCCCAAGTTTATAATTGTCATTGGTCCATAGTTTTCTTTTTGGAATAAATTTGTCGTTTTTTAATATTGGGATTATGCTGCCTTCATAATCTATTTGGAAATGTTTCCCACTTTCCTGTTTTATGAGAGTATGTGTAAGATTATTGTTGTTACTTTTAAAAATATTTGAGAAAATTCTTTAGTAAAACTATCTTGACATTGAGTTTACTCTGGAAAAGTTTTAAACTCTGCATTCAATTTCTTGATAGATATAAAAATACTCAGATTTTCTGCTTCATCTTTTGTCATCATTAGTAAGTTGTATTTTTGAAGAATCTGTCCATTTCATCTAAGTGTTGAATTTGCCGTGTAAAATTGTTCATAATATACTCTTATTATCTAGTTATTTTCTATAGGATATGTAGTTATATAGTCCTTTCATTTCTGATGTTGGTATTTGGTGTGCTCTCCTTTTTTCACATCTTTTTTTTCTTTTTTTTTTTTTACTTGATCAGACTAGTTAGGGATTTAGAATTTTGTTGATCTTTTTCAATAACCAACTTTTAGGGTTTTAAACTTTTTCTGGTTGCATGTTTTCTATTTTATTACTTTTTTTCTGATTTTTACTGTTTTCTTTCTTCTATTTTGAGTCTGCTTTGCTCATCTTTTTATAGATTCTAAAGGTGGAAAATTAAGTCATTGAGCTTAAGAATTAAATCCCAGAAAATTAAAATAAAATGCTAAAAGATATATGCCTTGATAATGCGAGCATTAGAATGTGAACATAGGTCTAATAGCTTTTAGTCCAGTGTTCCTTGCACTGAGTCATATTGCCCACTTCGTCTTCCCTATTCTTTTCTACAGCATTTTAAGTTACTTAGATGTTTATGTTTGTTCCAAGTACTGTGAAAGATGAAGAGTGCACTTTACTAATTACAAAGGACTCAGTACCATAGTTTTCTCAAAACATGCCTAGCTGATGTATCAGTGCTGCAAGTGATTAGGACTGCCCTACAGCACTGGAAATGCTTTGATTGGTGGGGAATTGTAAAGTGATTCTATAACTTAAAATCTAAAAATATTATCAGATTGGCAGCAATGTTGATAAATTCCTGGCAGTGTTGGGGAAATAAAGTGACTTACATCAAAATATCATAAAAAGATATGTAGAAAGAAAAATGGAGCTAAAAGATGTTTAGATTGCAAATTCTGCAGCAATTGACAAGCATGCCATCTCTTCATAATTATTCAGAAAAGTTTGTCATGCCTATTATGAGTTATAATTATAGGATGGCCTTTTGCTATGACATTTTTATCAAATTTGCTTGTGGCTTAAATGTTAAGAATGCTTGATCATATTTTAAAATATATGCTAATGTTTTAAAGATGAAGTCAGAAAAACAAACCAGTGAAGTTATAGCGATTCTTTTGTATTTTAGGATTAAATGAGATAAATGATGCAAAATGCTTACCACCCTTCTGCCACAATGTAGGCACTCAGGGAATGTTAGTTAATTGCCCCTTTTTGCCTCACCATGTAAACAATATTTCTGAGGTTTCAGATTATCCCAAATACAACTCCTTTTGGACTTAGTTTTATAATAGGTACAATATCACTGAGTAGAAGTTTATTCTGTTTTTGTAACATGTCTGCATATCATTTAGCATAATCATTTTAGCTCTCTTATTTACAACAAATAAGTTTTAATTGTAAGGAACCATGAATCTACTCAATTCTAGAAAAGTTTTTTTGGTGTTTAATGAAGTGCTGCAATGTAAGCCTTTATTTCAGATTTTAGAAAGATTCTTGGTGAGAGGCTGAGGCAGGAGAATCGCTTTAACCTGAGGTGGAGGTTGCAGTGAGCTGAGATCATGCCATTGTACTCCAGCCTGGGCAACAAGAGTGAAACGCCATCTGAAAAAAAAAAAAAAAGGAAAGACTCTTGATTGTTGATGAATAGTAGAGCTCTTAACCTTCATAAGAAAGTTGTAATGTCTTCTTGGTGATTCAGAATACTGAAGTTAAAAAAGGTAAAAAGAAAAGAGAGGAGAAGTGTAGGACTAGGAGTAAGTGGAACTCAGTTCAAGGCCTGCTCTGCCATTATCTAGATGTATATATTTTACTGAAAATTATTTTATGTTTTCCGTACTTCCTCTTAGAAAAACAATTTAAGCATAATTATCAGATCTAAGATTATATTCATTCTTATATGTAAATGCCATAATAGACCAAGTGAAAATCTTGAAATATAAGACAGTAACGAGACAGCCAGATAGGAGCAGGTCCCTGGAGAAACTCCAACTAGCCTGCCCACTGGGATAGAGCCTCCCTGGCCCCTCCTCTTCTGTGTGGACCCTGGGATTCAAATGGCTGGAGGAAACGCTTAAGCAGGGGCCTCTGGGCTTATGGATTCTTTTCCCTTTTTGACCCAAGAAAACCCTGCTGTGCTCACCCTTTAAACCATCTGAGAGCCTAAATTTTCATGGCTGTGGGATGGACAAGAACCCTGTCTTTAGCTGGACTAAGGAAAAGTCCTGCAACAGTAATTGATTCATAGAGAAATGAAAGTTGCATTTTATTTGTCAACAAAATTTGCATGATTGCTCAGAATTCAAGGAATTTGACTAATGACAAGCAGGAGCCTTGTCATTAGGACCATCTTAAGAAATGCTCACCAGCTGTTTTTTTAAAACATTGGTTGGATCTGGCTGAACACTATTGTGTTGGGAACAGGCTGAAATACAATGATCATTGGAATGAAGAGACAGTGGGAAATTTTGATTTGTATGGGATAGTTTAGATGATCGCTATAGCTGAGACCTAAATTTTTCAAGCAGAATGTGTGTACTATGATTTATGTAGTTCATCTCTGCATCTTTCATGTTATTGATTATTCAGTTCCTGGCAAATGTAATGTAAATTTCTTTCCTCTTTCCTTTGACTGACAAATTGTGAAACGTGTGCAATCTTAAATGTTATCTCTTAGTAGAAAATTACAGTTTATTTCTGTGACCAGTTATACTAAACAAGTACACATTTATAAACATTTTTTGGCTAACAATTTGGTGTCATTAGATAGTCCTGTTAATTTGGGTATAGTATGGCAATCCCAGTAAATCTAGATGTAAAATTGTTGAATTGTATTTGAAAGTACTTAGATATTTTCTTGTACTAGTTCATCAGAAATTGGAAAAAAAATGCTAAGAGAAGGTGCCCAAACCCAGAGTAACTGATAGAAAAATGAGGTGTCATTTTCTGTCAGTTTGGAAAAGTAAAGTGTCAAAGAAATCATTGATATTCCAAACATATCAGAGGCTGGATAAAACAGAAATAATTAATTAATAAGGCTGAGCTCAAAAACAAAAGAATGAAATAAGCCCAAGTACAAAAATTAATTCAAAGTGAGGAAAGTGCTTGTGTTTTGAAGTTGAGAGTTTACCAGGATAATCATATTGGCCTTAATGCTTACTATAAACTTTATGATAACAGTTTTGATAGCATAAGTGAAATGGACCATTTATTTGGAAATTATATGTGACAAAAATTGACTTAAGAAGAAATAAACTATAACCTCTAAAGATTAGTAATCAACTACCCTTTTAGCTCCTTGATCAGGACACCAGGCTCAGGTGGTATTACAGAAGATGTTAAATACCCTTCAAAGGAGAGAGGATATGTATTTTGTATAAACTGCCAGACAGAAAGAAGACAAAGCTACCCAATCATTTTTATAAGGCCAGTATAACCTTAACAACAAATTTGGTGGAATACAGAGATAAAAGTCACAAGATAATCTCCCTATGAACATGGCAAAGAAGTCTTAAATATAATGTTGGTGAGGATTCCACCAAGTTGGCTGAATAGGAACAGCTCCGGAGCACAGCTCCTAGTGAGAGAGACACAGAAGGTGAGTGATCTCTGCATTTCCAACCGAGGTACCAGGTTCATTTCAATGGGATGGGTTGGACAGTGGGTGTAGCCCAAAGAGGGCAAACTGAGGCAGGGTGGGGCACTGCCTTACCTGGGAAGTGCAACCCACCTGAGGATTGGGGACTTTCCCCCACCTCCAGCACTCTGGTTCAGATACTGCTCTTCTCCCATGCCCTCTGCAACCCAAAGACCAGGAGATCCCCACCAGGCTGAAAAGCGCCACGAGTTACCAACACAGATCTGAGCAGCAGCTCTGGCAGACACCGCAGGTTGTTGGCCCAGATCTGGGTGAACATTTTGACTAGCACTGAGAACACCTGTGGGATGCAGCTACCCGCTCCCTAGAAAGAGGGGGAGCTGAAAGCAAGGAGACAGGTGATATGACTGGGCAGGTCTCACCCCCAAAAAGACCTCTCAGTTGAGAGTTTTGCAGCCAGCACATCAGTTCAAGTTTGACCCAGGATGATCGAGCTCCGTGGGAGAAACAGCGTTCACCATTGCTGAGGCGGTTCTAAACCTGCATGTGTAAACAAAAGCCAGAGGAAGCCTACACAGCAGCTGGACAGAGTCTGTGACAGCCCAGCAGAACCTCTGCAGGCAGGCAAGGGACAGACTGCCTCCTCAAGTGGCTCCCTGACCCCTGTATAACCAAAAAGACGCCTCATACAGGAGCTCTGGTTGTCACCTGGCAGGTACCCTTCTGGGACGAAGCTACCAGAGGGAAGATCAGGCAGTAATACTTCCTGATCTGCAACCCCCACTGGTGATTCCCAGGCAACCAGAGTCTAAAGTGGACCTCCAGTAGTCCTACAGCAGAGGGACCTGACTGTTAAAAGGAAAACTAAAAAACAAAAAGAAATAGTTTCAAAACCAACAGAAAGGATGTCCACTCAGAGGACCATTTTGAAGTCACCAACATCAAAGATCAAAAGTAGATAAATCAACAAAATGGGAAGAAACCAGCACAGAAAGGATGAAATCATCAAAGACCAGAACACCTCTCCTTTTCAAAGGGATCACAACTCCTCACCAGCAAGGGAACAAAACAGGATGGAGAATGAGTTTGACAGATTGACAGAAGCAGGCTTCAGAAGGTGGATAATAACAAACTTCCCTGAGTTAAAAGATCATGTTCTAACCCAATGCAAAGAAACCAAGAACCTTGAAAAAAGATTAGACGAAATGCTAACTAGAACAACCAGCTCAGAGAAGAACATAAACGACTTGATGGAGCTGAAAAACACAGCATGAGAACTTTGCAAAGCATACACAAGTTTCAATAGCTGAATTGATCAAGCAAAAGAAAGGATATCAGAGATTGAAGATCAACTCAATGAAATGAGAAGGCAAGATTAAAGAGAAAAGAGTGAAAAGAAGTGAAGAAAGCCTCCAAGAAATATGGGATTATGTGAAAAGACCTAATCTATGCTTCATCAGTATACCTGAATGTGACAGGGAGAATAAATCCAAGCTGGAAAAAAAGTTGAGGATATTATCCAAGAGAACATCCCCAACCTGGCAAGGCAGGCCAACATTCAAATTTAGGAAATACAGAGAACATCACAAGATACTCCTCAAGAAGAGCAATCCCAAGGCACATAATCGACAGATTCACCAGCACTTAAATGAAGGAAAAAGTGCTAAGGGCAGCCAGAGAGAAAGATCGTGTCACACAAAGGGAAGCCCATCAGACTTACAGCAGATTTCTTGACAGAAACCCTACAAGCCAGAAGAGAGTGGGGCCAATATTCAACATCCATAAACAAAGTAAACTTTCAACCCAGAATTTCATATCCAGCCAAACTAAGCTTCATAAGTGAAGGAGAAATAAAGTCTTTTACGGACAAGCAATTGCTGAGAGATTTTGTCACCACCAGACCTGCATTACAAGAGCTTCTGAAGGAAACACTAAACGTGGAAAGGAACAACCAGTACCAGCCATTGCAAAAATGTACCAAATGGTAAAGACCAACGACTCAATGAAGAAACTGCATTAACTAACAGGCAAAAAAAACAACCAGTAACAAAATGGCAGGATCAAATTCACACATAATAAGATTAACGTTAAATGTAAATGGCCTAAATGCCACAATCAAAAGACACAGACTTGTAGACTGGATAAAAAGTCAAGACCCATTGGTGTGCTGTATTCAGGAGACTCATCTCACATGCAAAGATACATATAGACGCAAAATAAAGGGATGGAAGAAGATTTACCAAGTAAATGGAGAGCAAAAAAAAGCAGGAGTTGCAATCTTAGTCTCTGATAAAATGGACTTTAAACCAACAAAGATCAAAAGAGGCAAGGGCATTACATAATAGTAAAGGTATCAATGCAACAAGAAGAACTAACTATCCTAAATATATATGTACCCAATATAGAGAACCCAGTTACAAAAAGCAAGTTCTTAACGACCTACAAAGAGACATAGACTCCCACACAATAATAGTGGGAGACTTTAACACTCCACTGTCAGTATTAGACAGATCAAAGAGACAGAAAATCAACAAGGATATCCAGGACTTGAATTCAGATCTGGACCAAGCAGACCTCTACAGACCTCTGTGCCCAAAATCCACAGAATATACATTCTTCTCAGCACCACATCACACTTACTCTAAAATTGACCACATAATTAGAAGTAAATCACTCCTCAGCAAATGCAAAATAATGGAAATCATAACAAACAGTCTGTCAGACCACAGTGCAATCAAATTAGAACTCAGGATTAAGAACTCACCCCAAACCACTCAGCTGCAAGGAAAATGAACAACTTACTACTGAATGACAACTGGATAAACAACAAAATGAAGGCAGAAATAAAGATGTTCTTTGAAACCAGTGAGAACGAAGACACAACGTACCAGAATCTCAGACACATTTAAAGCAGTGTCTAGAGGGAAATTTATAGCAATAAATGCCCACATGAGAAGCAAGGAAAGATCTAAAATTGACACCCTATCATCAAAATTGAAAGAGCTAGAGGAGCAAGATAAAAAAAAGTCAACAGCTCGCAGAAGACAAGAAATGACTAAGATCAGAGCAGAACCAAAGGAGATAGAGACACAAAAATCCATCAAAAAATCAATAAATCCAGGAGCTGCTTTTTTTGAAAAGATTAACAAAATAGACTGCTAGCCAGATTAATAAAAAAGAAAAGAGAGAAGAATCAAATAGATGCAATAAAAAAATGAAAAAGGGGATATTACCAGCAATTCCACAGAAATACAAACTACCATCAGAGATTACTACAAAGAACTCTGTGCACATAAACCAGTAAACCTGGAAGAAATGAATAAATTCCTTAACACTTACACCCTCCCAAGACTAAACTAGGAAGAAGTTGAATCCTTGAATAGACCAATAAGAAGGTCTGAAGCTGAGGCAGCAATTAATAGCCTACCAACCAAAAAAAGTCCAAGACCAGATGGGTTCACAGCTGAATTCTACCAGAGATACAAAGAGGAGCTGGTACAATTCCTTCTGAAACTATTCCAAACAATACAAAAAAGGGGAATCCTCCCTAATTCATTTGATGAGACCAACATCATCCTGATACCAAAACTTGGCAGAGGCACAACTAAAAAAAGAAAACTTCAGGCCAATATCCATGATGAACATCAATGCAAAAATCTTCAATAAAATACTGGCAAACCGAATGCAACAGCACATCGTAATAAAAGCTATTCATGGCAAACCCATAGCCAGTATCATACTGAACAGGCAAAAACTGGAAGCATTACATGTGAAAACTGGTACTCGACAAGGATGCCCTCTCTCACCATCTGTTCAATATAGTATTGGAAATTCTAGCAGAGCAATCAGGCAAGGAAAAGAAATAAAGGGTATTCAATTAGGAAAAGAAGAACTCAAATTGTCTCTATTTTCAGACAATGTGATTGTATGTTTAGAAGACCCCAACTTCTCAGCCCAGAATCTCCTTAGGACAATAAGCAATTTCAACAAAGTCTCTGGATACAAAATCAGTGTGCAAAAATCACAGGCATTCCTATACACCAATAATAGACAAACAGAGAACCAAATCATGAGCAAACTCCCATTCACAATTGCTACAAAGATAATAAGGTACCTAGGAATATAACTAATAAAGGATGTGAAGGACCTCTTCAAGGAGAACTACAAACCACTGCTCAAGTTAATAAGAGAGGACACAAACAGATGGAAAAACATTCCATACTCATTATTAGGAAGAATCAGTATTGAGAAAATGGCCATGCTGCCCAAAGTAATTTATAGATTCAATGCTATCCCCATTAAGCTACCATTGTCTTCTTCACAGAACTGGAAAAAATCACTTTAAACTTCATATGGAACCAAAAGAGAACCCACATAGCCAAGACAATCCTAAGCAAAAAGAACAAAGCTGGAATATCATGCTACCTGACTTCAAACTATGCTACAAATCAAAACGGCATGGTACTGGTACCAAAACAGAGTTATAGACCAATGGAACACAACAGAGGCCTTAGAAGTAAAGCCACAAATCTACAACCATCTGATCTTTGACAAACTTGACAAAAACAATCAATGAGGAAAGGATTTCCTGTTTAATAAACGGTGTTATAAGAATTGGCTAGCGATGTGCAGAAAGCTGAAACTGGACCCCTTCTTTATACCTTACACTAAAATTAACTCCAGATGGATTAAAGATTTAAACATGAGACCTAACACCATAAAAACCCTAGAAGAAAACATAGGCAAAACCATTCAGGACATAGGCATAGGCAAGGCCTTCATGACTAAAACACCAAAAACATTGCAACAAATGCCAAAATAGACCAATAGGATCTAATTAAACTTAAGAGTGTCTGCACAGCAAAAGAAGCAATCATCAGAGTAAACCAGCAACCAATACAATGGGAAAAAAATGTTTGCAGTTTGCCCATCTGACACAGTGCTAATACCCAGAATCTACAAAAGAACTAAAGCAGATTTACAAGAAAAAAAAAACCAGCAAATGCATTCAAAAGTGGGTGAGAGATGTGAACACTTTTCAAAAGAGGACATTTATAAGGCCAACAATCATATGAAAAAATGCTCATCATCACTTGTCATTAGAGAAATGCAAATCAAAACCACATTGAGATACCAGCTCACAGCAGTTAGAATGGTGATCATTAAGATATCTGGAGACAACAGATGCTGGAGAGGATGTGGAGAATAGAAACACTTTTACACTGTTGGTGGGAGTGTAAATTAGTTCAACCAATGTGGAAGACGGTGGGGCAATTCCTCAAGGATCTAGAAATAGAAATTCTGTTTGACCCAGCAATCCCCTTACTGTGTGTATACTCAAAGGATTGTAAATCGTTCTATTATAAAGACAGATGAACATGTATGTTCATTTCGGCCTTGTTTACGGTATCAAAGACTTGGAATGAACTCAAATGCCCATCAACGATAGACCGGACAAGGAAAATGTGACACATATACACCATGGAATATTATACAGTCATAAAAAACAATGAGTTTGTGTCCTTTGTAGGGACATGGATGAATCTGGAAACCATCATTCTCAGCAAACTGACACAAGAACAGAAAACCAAACACTGCATGTTCTTACTCATAGATGGGTGTTGAACAATGAGAACACAGGGGCACAGGGAGGGGAACGTCATACACTGGGGTCTGTTGGAGTGTGTGGGGCTAGGGGAGGGACAGTGGGGGTGGGGATGTTGGGGAGGGATAACAGTGGGAGAAATGCCTGATGTAGGTGACAGGGGATGGAGACAGCAAACCACGATGGCATGTGTGTACCTATGCAACAATCCTGCAAGATCTGTACATGTACCCTAGAACTTACAGTACAATTAAAGAAATATATCTATAATATTGGTACATCCACCCCAGAAATGGTTCAAATTAAATATATTATCATTAATTAAGGTTTATCTCAGAAATGGAAGAGTGATATAACATTAGAAAAATGTGTTAATTTGGTCAGTTTTTAATATTCATAATTATTAATTTTATCCTAAATAGCTGATTATGTATTCTGGGTGAGAGACAGATTTATTATTTACTACCTTATATTAAATAATAAATGCATTGCACCACCCCACCCCACTTTTGCTCCAGGCCTTATCCCTGGAATGACACAGTTAAAACTAAATGGAAAAATCCCCTACAGGAGGCTGGGCGCGGTGGCTCACACCTGTAATCCCAGTGCTTTGGGAGGCTCAGGCAGACGGATCACCTGAGGTCATGAGTTTGAGACCAGCCTGAATAACATGGAGAAACCCTGCCTCTACTAAAAATACAAAATTAGCTGGGTGTGGTGGCATGCACCTGTAATCCTAGCTACTCAGGAGGCTGAGACAGGAGAATTGCTTGAATCCGGGAGGCGGAGGTTGTGGTGAGCCAAGATCTCGCCATTGCACTCCAGCGTGGATGATAGAGTGAGACTCTGCCTGAAAAACAAAAACAAACAAACAAAATCTCCTACATGAGTAGACTGACACACTATAGGCAAGAGGTGAAAAACAGTAGATGTTCTTCTTTTATACAAGGGAGAGAGATAACCATCCCTTTTCCTTTCTCAAAGGAGAGAAAAACATTTTTACTCCTTTGATGGAAAGTATGCTAGATTCTTGGCCTAACCTTTTGGAATGTAAATATCTTTCCAAGCGCTATTAATACGTAAATGGATGGTATCTCTGGCTTTGAAGACCCAAAGATACCTTCAAGCTCTGGACTTCATACCATTTGAAATGTAAATACCTCAGGAGATAACACTCCAGTCTTCCTGCACTTTAGCATTTTAACCTAGCTACCTCATTTGGGCTGTAACTGTTTGGCCCTCTTGAGGAAGTAAGAGAAGTTTACTCTGTGGGATCAAAATAATTAACTAGATACCTAGACAGATGGCTACACATTCATTTCTTATTGCATAGCTCCAGGGGCAGGAAAGACAAATATTATCTTTATAATATATATATTTCCATGTCTCCAAAAGCTAGGGTATTGATAATAAGCCAGTATGAAAATATGTAAGATAGTTAAAAAAAAAAAAAAAAAAAAGACAAGGCTGCTATCTTCAGGAGTCTAAACAATGTATACGGATCATTCAGAGTCCCATACAAATAAATTGTTAAGAATAATAAAAAATTCAGCAAGCTTTTTGAATGCAAGATTCATGTATAAAATTTGGCAGAATTCTTTTGCAATAACTAATTAAAAATGAAATGGTAAGATAAATCTTTTTCATAATAGTGACAAAACTATTTATAAATTGGGGGAAAATCTATAGAAATTGCAGAAGTTCATCATGTTGAAAATTAGTTTATTGACTACAATATAAAGAAGACTGAAAAAGGAGGTGGTGGGGGATATAACCTGTTCCTGGAGGAGAAATCAGTACCGTAAAATCTGTTTTTCTCAAATCCATGAACTCAGTGCATTTCTGATTCAGATCCCTTGGGAGTTTTTGAGAAGTTTGATTCCAAACATCATATGAAAGAAGAAGGTTCAAGGAATTGAGGAAAATTTTAAGGAAGAGGAAAAACTTGCTCTATTAGACATCAAGAAGTAATACAAACTTGAATCTTTGGAACAGTGTAGTGTTGGCAAATGGATAAACATCTAATAATGACTGTATTAGGTTCTTCAGAGAAATAGACCCAAGTATGTGTGTATATGTGTGTGTGTGTGGTGTGTGTGTGTGTGCGTAAGATTTATTATAAGAAATTAACTTACATGATTGTGGAGACTGAGAAATCCCAGGGTCTGCAGTCTGCAAGATGGACACCCAGGATAGTCAATGGTGCAAACCCAGTCTGTGTACAAAGGCCTGAGAATCAGGAGAGCTTTCAGCACAGGAAGGGATTGATGTCCCAGTTAAAACAGGCAGGAGTTCCCTCTTAGTAAGCCTGTTCTATTTAGGTTTTTAACTGATTGGATTGGGGTTACCCAAATTAGGGAAGGCAATCTGTTTACCAATTAAATGTTAATTTTGTCCAAAAACAGCTTCACAGACATACCTGGAATAATGTTTGACCAAATGCCTGTGCACCCTGTAGTCCAATCAAATTAACATATAAAGTACGTAAAATTAACTATCAGAAAAACTAACCTGTATATTTTACTTACTATATATCAGGCACTATTCCAAGCACTTTGTGTGTATTAGTGTGTTTAATTCTCACAGCATCCTATGAAATAGGTATGATTTTATCTCCATTTTATAAATGAAATAAAGCCACAGTGAAAATAAGAACTTAAATATCTGTAATAGGATAGAACAGAGAACCCAGAAAGATACCCAAACATACATGGAATCTTGGAATGTGATCAAAATAGCATTATTAGTTAGGGATAAAGTGGTGTTGGGACCGTTGCTTATCCATATTAAAATGTGAGTGTTTTACCTCATAGCACACACGAAAATAAATTCCAGGTGAATTAAAGATCTCTAAGAGAAAAGCAAAAGTTCAAAAACTTAATTAAAGAAAAATAAAATGTAGAAGAATATCTTTATAATATCACAGCAAGGAAGGAATTCTTTAAAACAAGATGAAAAAATAAGAAAATTGATAATTTGACTTCTTCAAAATAGAACATATTTGTAGCTACCACACCTTAAAATGTTTGTTAGGCTCCTGTTCCCTGCAAAGCATTGCTAATCACTTTAACATATGAAGTCAGTTAATCCTCATAAAACAAGCTGAAGATGTGCATGCCTTGTTACCCAGCCATTCCACTTCTAGGAAGATACTTTAGAGAAATTCTTGTATTATCTTCACTGCTCTTATGCTAATAATAACCCAAACCAGAAAGCAACCTAAATTTACCAACGGGAATCAAATTAATAAGTAGATAAATAAATAGTGGCATCTTCATATGATGGAATATTATACACATTTAACATTAGTAAATAATCTACAAGACTCAGCAGAGTTATAGCCCCTAAAATAATGATGAGTTAAAGAAAGCAAGTGGTAGAGCCATATATAAGATATAATGTCATTTACTTACATGTATAAGCAGAAAAACTAGTATATTGCTTATGATTATGTACATTTTTTAAAGCGTAGGAAAATGAAAGATCATTAGAAACAATTTATAGTATCTTCTGTACCTACATAGAATCCACCATATTCTGTATGTACAATATATGGTATCTATTGTATCTTTTTAGTATTTTATTTTCTAAATGAGACTAAATATCAAATTTTAATGTTTGTGAATTCTGGATTATGTGTGCATAGATTTAAAAAAAGTCCCTATCTTAATTCACTTATTGTTTGAAGTGTTTTAATAATAATTGAAGTAAAATAAGAGAAAACCATTTGTACTAAAGACAAAGAGTGGAATCGTCATGGTAGTTCTACATGCTTGTAGTGATTTTTATTAGATATTGATTAGGGAATGGTTATAGGTTAAGAAGCTATAATTCTTTATAGCCCCCTTCAACACTCTTGGAACCTAAGGTTATTGCTCTCAAAGTGGACTATTAGACTATTTTTAGGATGAGATTACAAAGCTAAGAACACCGTCCTTAGGCGGTTACAGAATGGAGCAGAAATGCTCCAAAAGAATCCATGGTGATGATCCTTGATTCTTTGAGTATGAATATGTCAAAACATAGGTATAAAGAACTTAGCATACTTGACACACTATAAATTGTATGAGTTATTTGTAAATGTGAACTTTATTTTTCACTGGTGTATGTAAGGTATAAAGTTTTCATAAGCCTTTGAAGATCAAAAGTGAGAAGCATTTAGAAACTACTGATAGAGATGTTTTACCTCTCTGCCTACAGCCATCTGTTGTTTCAGAGGCATTTATTATTTTGCCCAGAGCATGCCCATACCTTATTTATGCTTCAGTGTCTGCCTGAATAACTGGAAAACTTAAGCACCTAAAAATCAAAAATATTTATGTAAGTCTTCTCTGATGCCCTCCTGTTGCAACTCTGTAGTTTTTGACAAGAGCCATTCACAAGTAAGCGGTCTCCTTGCAACTAGAAGGAAGCTTTTATGTAGCATAAGGTGTGTGGGAAGAAGTGGTTCATTTAAGTAATAAAAAAATTATAATTTAAGTCTGTTACAAGTGAAACAGACATGGGGCTATGGATGATCTGTGTTTAGTGTGGGGCCAGTACAGCAGTCAGAACACTGGAATGTTAGTTCCAGATCCCAAGCTATAAGGTAATCCAACTGTACATGCTGCTAACTAAGAATGGAGAGGGATTAGGCATTGTGATAGAAATACCATATTATGTGAATTTAGGGAGGTTGATTTTGGCCTTGGAACCCTGCATTTCCATTTGAAAACAGGCATTTCCATTTGAAAACAGACAATGTATTGCCCTGGAAAAGCTATCTGGATGGGTCACCAGAGGCTTCCTTTGAGCCATTCACCATGACCCAGAAGCTGGCCTTAAAAAGTCCAGGCTGAGAAACCCAATTGATTTATTAATGTGGTAAGATTGGATCTCCCTTTCGGGAATAGACTCACATTTAACTAAGTCCACAGAGACTAATGAGTACAATCCAGAATGTAGGCTATGATTGACCAGCATAGAGGCTTGTGCAGAGAAGTTTACTAGCCAAACAAATCATAATGCTCTGTCTACTTAGCCAAGATGTGCATTTTTAGGACATTGTTCTGATGGACATTGTCAGCTTTTCTTTTTGGATTTATTAATTGAGACTTCCATGTTTGACAAATTATATTATATTTATGTTACTAAATGATACATTCCATGTCTGCCTCCTTGAGGTCTTACCCACATCACATTTCAATGTTTTGGCTGCTCTCTTATGCTTCAGTGACACATTATAAGCTGTCTCTTGTTTTATTTCCCCAAATGATAATCACAATGACTTAGAGTTTGCTAGTATAACTCTGAGGACATCCAACCTTATTTTCAAGTTCTCAGGCACTATTCACTCCTTATGTATGTGTCAACATTAGCTTTTCCTTTCCCTTTTCTCGTTATTTTTTGAGAGCTTCAGCTGGCAGTGAAGTACTACTTCTCTTCTGTTTCTCTGAGGAAGATTTCATGGAGTAGCTGGATTAGAGATGCCTCAGGGTCATCAAGAGTATGAACGTAGGACCTTACGGTTTTGAGAGGTTCACCAAAAAGTATCATCATTTGGGAGTTCCTGAAAGAAGGTTCTTGCAGCTACTGTGCATGGTCATATGTCAGTCTGGAAATAATATGTCTCAGGGAGTTCCTTGAATGCTTTTATCATGAGCCATGAAATGTAAAGAACTCAAACCCTGTATTCTTCCCATAGTGGATATGTATTTTTAGTGGCTTTTTAGCTGAAGCTACAAAACTGAGCTACCAAATCTTCTAAAAACCTTCTGCTGTGAGCTGTTCTACTCTTTGCCCCCAGCCTTCCTCTTCACGTCTTCTGTCTCAATTCCCATGTTTTAGAGATTCTCTCTCTTCACATCTTTTATTGCCAACTGATTGTCCATATGTTTTATTAGCTATGCCCATTGGATTAGAGTTGCCATATTTAGCAAATACAAACACAATAAAAGCTACAAATTCAGCAAATGAAAATACATCCCTGAAATATTTGGGACATACTTATACTAAGAAAAAATATGTTTGTTGTTTATCTGATGTTCAAATTTAGCTGCATATCCTGTCTTTTATCTAGCAATCCTATTTTGGATCCTCCCCACTTCAGCTCTTCAAATGTCTCTCTTGCGTGACTGAGTTTTCTGAGATTCTGTGCTTTAACTCAGCTCAGCGTCTGGCCTTTTGATTTCCTGTATAGGAAAAATTTTTTCCATTTTGCTCCAATCATGCTTTAGGTTGTGCTCTAACATGAACTGTCTCTGTGCAAATAGAAACAGGTTATGACGAACATATTCTGAGTACTGAGGCTGAAATACTCAGTGCCTCTGCTCACTCCTTACTGTTTCCTCTTGCTCCAAAGTCCTCAACGCATTCCTCTCCTCAGAGTGAGAGCCCAAGCCTTCAGCCAGATAATTGTGTTCCAGCATAACAAGGCAATCCTTTAGTTAGTGCTCTTCAGATTCTTCTCTTAATAGCATCACTCTGAATGATTAAAAGGTATTATATAATGCAGATTGAGATTCTTCTAAACCAAAGCTATAACCAAGGAAATTTCTTCAGAAATATGTGTCTTTGATTTTTGTTTGTTTTTATCTACAGTGAAGGAAAATGAGCTTATTCTATTAAAGTTTCCACACTTCAGTCCCTAAATGTTGAAAACTTTATCCCCTCACTAGCAAACAGACCTTTCTGTTTCGTATCTGTCCCTATCGTAGGATTCAAGCTCTAGAAACTTACAAATGAGAGAAGAGATTTTGCTTTTAGGAGTGAGCACAGCATGTAAGTGTGTTTTTACTTTCTTTAAAAAATTTTAAACAGCTATATATATAACGTATAATTCACATGCTATACAATGTAGCCATTTAATGTGAAAATTCAGTGTTTTTAATTATATCCATGGGATTGTGTAACCATTACTAAAATATAATTTTAGAGCATTTTCATCTTGACTAAAATAAACCTGAATCCATTAGCAGTCACTCCCTGTATCTCCCCTTCATCATATTCATCATTTCATCTCTTGATAGTCATTTAGGTTTTGTCTACTTTTTAATTTGCATGAATAATATTACATACAATATTATTTATAGTACAATAATACTATGAGGATCCATGCATGAGTTTTTATGTAGACATATGTTTGCATTTCTCTTGGCTTGATATCTAGTGGTGGAATGGCGAAGTTTTATAGTAACTTTCTGTTTAATTGTTTGAAGAACTGCTAAACTGTTGTCCAAAATGACTACATCATTTACATTCCCACTAGCAATGTATGAAGATTCTGATTTCTCCACATTTTGCCTATCCTTAATGTTTTTTTATTATAGCCATCCTAGTGCAGTGAAGTGGTATCTCATTGTAGTTTTGATTTGCATTTCTCTGATGGCTAATGATGTTGAACATCATTTTGTGTGCTTAGTGCATATTTGTGTATCTTTTTTGGAGAAATATCTACTCAGATTCTTTGCCTGTTTTTAAATTGGATTATTTGTCTTTTATTGTTAAGTGGTAAGAGCTCTTTATATATTCTGAATGTAAGTCCTTTAGCATATATATTCTTTGAAAATGTTTTCTCCTATTCAGTAGATTGTCTTTTTATCTTCTTGATGTTATTATTTACAGCACAAATATTTTTAATTTTGATGTTTATCTATTTTTTCTTTTTGTCACTTGTACTTTTAGTGTTACAACTAAGATATCATTGCCTAAACCATGACATTGTAGATATACTCCTGCGTGTCTTCTAAGAGTTTTATAATTTTAGCTGTTACATTTAGGTCTATGATCAAATTTGAATTAATTTGGGAGTATGGCATGAGAAAGGGCCTCGATTTAATTTTTTTGCATGTCGATCTCTGATTCTCCCAGTGCCATATATTGAGAAGTCTATTGTGTTCCCATTCAATTGTCTTGGCACCTTTGTGCAAAATCAGTGGACTATAATGTAAAGTTTTAGTTGTGGACTCTTTATTCTATTTCATTGACATATAAGTCTGTCCTTATGCCGGTGCCATGTTGTATTAATTACTGTAGCAGAGTAGTAAATTTTGAAATAAAAAAATGTGAGTCTTCCAACTTTGTTCTTGTTTTTAAAGATTGTTTTGGCTCTTCAGTGTTGAATTTACGTAAGAATTTTAAGATCAATGCGATTTCTGCAAAAAAAAAAAAAAAAAAAGCCAGCTAGAATTTTAATAGGGATTTGATTGACTTCGTAAATCAATCTGAGTAGTATTGCCAACTTACCAGTAATTTATTTTCTGAACTATAGACATTAAATGTCTTTCAGTTTATTTAGATGTTCTTTAATTTCTTTTAACAATATTTTGTAGTTTTAAGGTTATGTCTTGAACATTCTTTGTAAAATATACATACCTAAATAGTTTACTCTCTTTAATGTTATTGCAAATGAAATTTTCTTAATTTTCAGATTTCCCATTGCTAGTATATAGAAATTCAATAGATTTTTATGTATTTATATTTTATCATAGAACTTTGCTGAACTTGTTTATTCATTTTATTAGTCTTTTATTTATATTACTTAGGATTTTCTACATACAAAATTATGTCGTCTATGAAGAGAGATAGTTGTACTTTTTCCTTTTCAATCTGGATGCCTTTTACATCTTTTTATTGCTGAATTACTATGACCAGCATCTCAAGCAAAAGGTTGAATCGTCACAGTGAGAGCAGACATCCTTATCTTGTTCCTAATTTTAGAAGACAAGCAATCATTCATTAAGTTTTTCACCGTTAAATATGGTATTAGCTGTAGGGTTTTTGCAGATGCCTTGTATCAGATTAAGTTTCTTTCTTTTCCTAGTTTGTTGAGAGTTTTTATCATGAGTGAGTATTGGATTTTATGAAATGCCTTTTGGCTCTTTATATTTAGGTCTACAGTCAATTTTGAGTTAGTTTTGGGGTATGGTGTGAGAAAGGGCCTTAATTTAATTTTTCTGCATGTGGGTATGGAGTTTTCTCAGTACCATTTGTTGAAAAGACTATTCTTTCCCAATTTAATTGTCTTGGCACCCTTGTGGAAAATCAATTGAATATACATATAAACTTTTATTGTGATGATTAATATGGTTTTCGCCCTTTATTCTATTAATAACAGTGTAATACATTAATTGACTTCCAGATGTTAAACCACTGTTGCATTCCTGGGATAATTTCTACTTGGCCATGGTGTATACTTTTTTTTTTTTAATGTATGTTTCTAGATTCACTGTTGGTATTTTGTTTCAAATTTTATCATCTGTGTCCATAAGGGATATTGTTCTATACATATTATTTCTTGTGATGTTTTTTGTATCAGGATAATAACATCATAGAATAATTTGGGAAGTGCTTCTCTCTTCTGTTTTTTGGAAAAGTTTGTAAAGGATTGGTATTAATTCTTTTTTGGGCGTTTACTGAAATTCACCAATAGGCCAAATGGGCCTTGACTTTTCCTTGTGGGAAGTTTTAAATTTACTAATTCCTTTTATCCATTTTTGGCCTATTGAGATTTTCTCTCTTTTTTTTTTTTTTTTTGAGTCAGATAGGATAATTTGTTTCTTTCTAGGAATTTGTTCATTTCATTTAAGTTATCTAATTTGATGGCATACAGTTATTCATCATGTTTCCTTATAATGCTTCCTGTTTCTGTAACTTTGGTAGCAGTATTCTGATTTTAGTAACTTACATCTACTCTATTTTTTGTCTTTATCATTTCATCAAAAGACTTGTTCAGTTTGTTGATCTTTTCAAAGTACTAACTTTTAGTTTTATTGGTGCACTCTATTGCATTTTTATTCACTATTTCATTTATTTCTGTCTTATTGTTTATTATTTCCTTCTTTCTGCTTGCTTTGTGTTTATTTTGTTCTTATTTTTCTAGTTTCTTAAGGTAAAAGGTGAGGTTATTGGTTGAGATCTTTCTAATTTTTAATAGAAGCATTTACAGTTATAAATTTCACTTTGAGCACAGACTTAGCTGTACCCCGTAGTTTGGTTACATTGTGTTTTCATTTTCATTCATTCTGAAATATTTTCTAATATCCTTTGAATATTCCTTCTTTGACCAGTTGGGTAAGTGTGCTTATTTCCAGGTATTTGTCTATTCCAAAATTTCCTTCAGTTATTGATATCTAATTTAATTCATATGTGGTTTGATAGCATACTTTCTATTAGTTATTTTAAATTATTGAGGCTTGTTTTATGGCTTAGCACATTGTATATCCTGAGAATGTTCCTTGTATGCTTGAGAAGATGTGTATTCTGTTGTTTAATGGGATTTCCTAGACATATTTGTTAGTTCCAGCTGGTTTATAGAATTGTTCAACTCTTCTCTCTCCTTGTTAGTTTTCTGTTAAGTTGTTCTTCCCATTTTTGCAAGTGGCGTATTGAAGTCTCTGACAATCATTGTCGAATTGCCCAGTTCTCTCTTCAATTCTGTCAGTTTTTCTTGGCCTCTCATTATGGAAACTGGATCCAATGAGTTAGAGGGGGCAGGGATAATCAGGGCCCCAGTATTCTCAGCTTGCAGCTTCTGGGGTAGAGCTTCCTCCTTACAAATGGCGGCTGGGTGGGTGACTACAAAGGCAGTCTTTTTGGTCTCACCTGCCTGGAATAAGAGTGGCTGCAACATGGGGCTGGGAGGCAGAGGAAGGGTGGGAATGAGAAATGCCAGCAGCCTGCTCCTCCTGGGATAAAACAATAGTTTCAGACTGGCTGCTAGAGGAAGAAGGAGTTCCTACCTTCCTGACTGAACAAGTTTCAGGAAGAGCTTCCCGGGAACATGGAAGTGAATACAATGGGCCAGGACATGGCCCAAGTGCCACAGATTCTCACTTTTCTTATGATATTTAATAGATTTTTTTAAATGAATGTTGTTACATTTGCTGTATGCATTTAGGACTATTTCCAGGGACTATAAATGATTAATGATCTTTTAAAATAATTTTTGTGAGTTGGATTGTTGTTTTGCTGGGGAGAGGCTGTGCCAGTTTCTTTCTTCCTTCATTCTCAAAATCTTGCTTCTCCCCTGACTTTTTTAAGATTCTAAAATACTATGCATTTTTTAAAATAAATAGTTTATTCTCTGTAGGATCTATATCTGCCATTTGTTAGTCCATTAACACAGATGGCTTTGTTTAGATTTATTTTGGCTCTGATAAATATCTTAGATCACAGTTTCACCTGCTCTGGCTCCTATATAATATTTATGACTCAGTAGTATTCACTGGTGCATATATATATATATATATATATATATATATATATATTAGGTTGGTGCAAAAGTAATTGTGGTTTTCACCATTAAAAATAATGGCAAATACCACAATTTGCCTTTATATATATATAAACATTTTCTTTATTCAATCCTCCTTTGGTACACATTTAGGTTAATTCTGTATCTTTGCTATTGTGAATAGTGCTGTGATAAATATATGTGTACAGGTATTATTTAAACACATGATTTCTTTCCCTCTGGGTATATACCCAGTAGTTGGATTGCTGAATTGAGTGGTAGTACTATTTTTAATTTTTTTTTAATTTTCTATTTTTGATTTTAGTTTTTAAATACATACCATTTAATTTCCATGTGTTTGTATAGTATTGGGGGTTCCTCTTGGTATTTATTTCTAGCTATTCTCTACTATGGTCTGAGCAGATACTTGATATGATTTTGATTTATGAAAATGTGTTAAGACATTATGTATATTAACATGTGGTCAGTATTGAAAAATGTTCCATATGCTTATGAAAACAATGTATATTCTGTAATTGTTGCATAGCATGTTCTGTAAATGTCTGTAAAATCTATTTGGTCTAAAATCCAATGTAAGTTCAATACTTCTTCATTAATTTTTGTCTTGATGATCTGTCTAGTTCTGTGTGTGGAGGTTAAAGTCCCCTATTATTATTGTATTGTCTATCTCTTTCTTTAGGTCTAGTAATATTTGTTTCATGAATTTGGATGCTTTGATGTTGGGTGCATATATGTAGGATTGTTATATTCACTTGCTGAATTGATCCTTTGTCATTACATAATGACCTTTGTCATTTTTATTATTTTTGATTTCAAGTCTGATTCATCTGATATAACTAGAGCTATTCTTGCTCACTTTTGTGTTCCATTTGAGTGGAATGTCTTTTTCTATCGATGTACTATAAGACATCTATATGTGTCTTTATGGATAAGGTGAGTTTCTTGAAGCACATATAATTGATTCATGTTTTTATCTGTTCTGCCAATATATATCTTTTAAGTGAGGCATTTAATACATTTACCTTCAAGGCTAATATTGATACACGAGGCTTTGTTCCTACCATATTGTTGATTGTTTTCAAGTTGTTTCATAAATTATTCATTTCCATCTTTTTAACTGTCTTTTTGTTTTTGTGATTTGATGAAAATTCTGTCATGTTCCCATTTGATTTCTTTCTTGTCCTTGTTGTGTGATTGTTTTATATGAATTGTGGGTTTTATGTTTTCATGTAGCTTTTTTAATGGCAAATATTGACCTTTCATTTTCAAGTGTAAGACTCCTTTGGATATTTTCTGTAGAACCAGTTTTCTGGTGACAAAATCCCTCAACATTTTCTTGTCTGGGGAGGACTTTATTTCTCCATTGTTATGAAGTTTATTCTGGCAGTATACAAAATACTTCGCTGATAATTTTTTTTCTTTTAACACTTTGAAAGTGCTGTCTTATTCTCTTTGAGCCTGCAGAGTTTCTGCTGAAAACTTTTCTGTTAGTCTAACAGGGTTTTCTTTGTAGGTGACTAGATGCTTTTCTCTTGCTAATTTTCAAATTTTTTCTTTCACTTTGACTTCAGAGATTCTGAACACAATATGTTGTGATGAGGACCTTTTTACAATGTGTTTGTCTGAAAGTTGATGTGCCTCCTCTATCTTCATGTCTAACTCTCTTGATAGATGGGAAATTTTCATTGATTATTTTCTTAGTTATATATTCTAAACTCTTTAATCTCTTTCTTTTTCTGTGGGAATAATAATAATTTGTAAGTTTGGTCACTTTATGTAGTCTCAGATGTCTTAAAGGATTTGTTCATTTTTAAAAAATTCTTTTTTATTATTTTTGTCTGGCTGGATTATTTCAAAAGAACTATCTTTGAGTTCTGAGATTGTTTCTCTTACTTGGTCTAGTATATTGTTGAAGCTGTCAAAGGTATTTTGTATTTCCCTCAATGAATTTTTTTACTTTCAGAATTTTTTTTTCAGAATTTTTTTCTCTAAGACTAAGATATCTATCTTCTTGGTAAGTTTCTCATTCATATCCTGAATTGATTTTTCTAATTTCTTTGTATGTTTTTCAAATTTCTCTTGCATCTCACTGACATTCTTTAAAATCAATATTATGAATTTTTTACCTGGCATATTGAGGAATACTTTTTGACTGGAATATGTTTCTGGACAGTAGTTTTGGTCCTTTGGTGGTGTCGTATTTCCTTGATTTGTCATGTTTCTGTGTCCTTCTGTTGATATTTGTGCATCTGGTGTAGCTGTCACTTGTTCCAATTTTTTTTTTTAATTGCTTTAGTAGGGCATAATTTTTTTTCCTGAGGATGTATATCAGTTGTTGAGTAAGACACTTTGGCTTTGATTTTAGGTAGTTGCAGTAGTATGATCTTTGTGTGACGTCTTTTGCAGTGATCAGTGGTCTCTGTGATTTCCTTGGTGGTTTAGAATATGGTTATTAGTTCAGGTTGAGGTGAAATTTGGCTGGGGACTTAGATGCCAAGTGAGCCATTCGTTGGGCCCCAGTGGTGGCAGTAGTGTGGTGCAAGTATGCCTGTTTCTAGGCCCAGAGCAGCTTACACTGCCTCCCGTGTTAGTGGGTCCTAGAGGGCCAATTCTTGACCCTCCAGGTGACTTGCTTAGGAACTTGTAATGGGAGTGGTGGACCCTATGTGTGAGTGGGTTCTTAGTCCCCTGGATAGCTGGTGTGGTGAGGGTGGGGATGGCTGTAGCAGTGGTAGAACAATGCACTGGGACCCAAGCAGTCTGGGTTGGTGTTGTTAGAAGCTGCAATGAATTAGTGGGATAATCCCAAGTCCCACAGCTTCCCATAGTAAGGTGGCGGGTATTGTTCTAAGTGTGCTTAGGAGGGCATGGCCTCCTCTGTCCCTCCATTACCCCATGGTAGTGGCTACAGTTGCCTCATCTCAAACCTGGTACAAGAGTGGGGCATAGCCCAGTGTTAAACTCTCAAAATGGTGACAGCTGTGGGTTTTGTAATCAGAATGGGTGAGGCCCCTGTCAGGTGCACAGCATGATCAAGAAGGTGTGGCAAGAAACCGTGGGGAGTGCAATCCACATAAGTGTTGGTCTCATAGAAGGCTACAGCAGGGAGGTAAATATTGTCCTAGGTATGCTTAAAAGAATGTGGCTTCCCTGTCCTTCCTTGACCAAGCAATGGCTGTGACAATGTCAAGTTGAACTCATGATGAGGGCACAGTACAGCCCAGTGTTAAACTCTCAAAATGGCAACTTGGGCCTGGCACCAGAGAAGGTGGGGTCCCTCCCAGGCAAGCAGCATAGCCAAGAAGCTGTGGGGAGTGTGGTCTGGTTGCATCTCAGTCTCATGGCAGCCTGTTGCATGATTGTAGGTCTTGTCCTAGAAATGCATAGCATAGTCTGGTTTCCCTATCAGTCCTTGGCTGTGTGACAGCTGCAGCCTTGTCAGCCCAATCTCAAATTGAGGTTAGGGCACCATTCGGCATTAAAGTCTCAAAATTTTGCCTTGGGTATGTAACTAGAAAGGGCAAGTCCCTCCCAGACAAGCAGCATGGGCAAGAAGCTGTGGGGAGTGTGATCTGCTCACGTCTCAGTCTCAACAGCAGTCTGGAGCAGAGTGGCAGGGACCCTCTGAGGGATGTGTGAGGGCACCTGTTCTCTTCCTGCCTCCTTGGAGGAGTGCAGCAGCTGCAGCCCTGTCTGTAGACCCCCTAGTAGCTGGGCTGTCTAAGTGGTGCCCAGCCAAGGCTGCTCCAGGGTTGAATGCCTGTGGGATTCTGTGTGGGTTCCCTTTCTGGAGCAACATCTCTGTGCAATCTTTAGGCAGCTCTGTATGTTAGGCATAAGGCTCTAGTGGGCTGAGGGTTTCTCTCACAGCCAAGATTATTAAAGCCCATTTGGGAGCTCTCAGAATTTCTCTCTTACTGTTTTCCCTTGTCCAGGAGCCTCTCCTGGCTCTCAGTAGGTTTCCCACTGGACAAGCTACTCAGAATATCCTCCTTACTCACTGAAGTACCTGGAAAGACAAGTGCTTCCTGTCTCTTCTTTGATAAATCCATGTATTTTCTTCTAAACAATCTATTTGAATATCTACAAACTATTCTGTTTCCTCGCCATGGAGGAGGCACACACTACCTGTGTCTAGTCAGCCATCTTGATCCCTTTATCTTGGTTCCTACATAATATTGATGTACTATCCTCTATGAGCTTCCTCAGATAGCACTTGAGGGGCAGAATCTTGTCACTTGATTCGGGCAAACCATCCCATTCTTCGGTATGCTTCTGCAATGTCTTATTACTATACTGTTAGGTTTGTTTCAGGCCAAACCTAATAGTGATCTCTGATTCTTACTTGGATATAAGATTGGAGCTATGGAATCACCATCACTACAGACATAGTGTACAGCTTTGTAATTGTAGTAATTAGTTATATTTCCCTCTAATAGCCATGATCTCTATGGTCCTAATGTAATTTAGGACCATAGACAGAAATCATTTAGGACCATTAAGACAGAAATCATTTGCATGACAGAATAGATTCCACTGGATACAGACTTCTGTGTCATGAGAGTGAAGCAATGACCAGGCTAATTATGCCTTAGAGAAAGAGGTATTCTCAAATATTTGATGAATCTCTAAATTAAGACAATTTTCTAAGTCATTCTATTAATTCCAGTTATTTTATTTTTTCCTTTTTTTTTTTTTTTTTTTTTTTTTGAGACAGAGTCTCACTCTGTCTCCCCCAGGCTGGATAGAATACAGAGGTGCTATCTTGGCTCACTGTAACCTCTGCCTCCTGGGTTCAAGCAAGTCTCCTGCCTCAGCCTCCTTAGTAGCTGGGATTGCAGGCATCTACCACCAGGCTCAGCTGATTTTTATATTTATTTTAGTAGAGATAGGGTTTTGCCATGTTGGCCAGGCTGATCTCGAACTCCTAACCTCAGGTGACCCACTTGCCTCAGCCTCCCAAAGTTCTGGGATTACAGGCATGAGCCACTATGCCCGGTTTTAATTTTAATCATTTTCAACATACGACTTTACCTATATCCACATAATGGCAATAGGCTTGGCAATGAGGGGTAGAAACTTAACTAAGAAAAAGTCTAATGGCGCCCCTGTTCCTTCTTAACACGAGAGTTATATAAAATCACCTTGTCTCTGAATTCGTGGTATTTCATGATATTCAATTTTAAGCCCAAAACATGGAAGAATCCTATTTTGTTAAATACCATAGTGCTTTATGCCTAATATTAAACCACAAATATCAGATGTTATATATCAAATAAGAGGGAGACATTATTTACCTTTTTTATTTATTTTCGGAGAGCTCTAATTAGGTCCAAACTCTAGAATCATTCTTATTTAACAGAGAAATTCCAATTTTGGCTGTGAAGCAAAGCCATTACACCTTTGCCCTGATATTCAAGGTTATTTTGCTAGTGAAAGATGCTCTGGAGCAGTGACTAGAGGATGAAGGAAAGTTCCAAAGGTTTTTTTTTCTTTAATTCTATTTTAATATTAGGTCTTTAATATTAAATATCTAATTATATTTTAATATTATGTCTCTTTTCTTATTATTGCAATTCAACTCTTACAACACATTAAAACTCACCATTCAGAGTTCACTGTGACAGGACAAGTCTAAAGTCCTTATATGACAGGAAAAGATTCTAATGTCCTGAGTTTCTCATGAGATGCCCACAATCTCGTCTAAATTTCTCATTTCACTCAAAGACAATCTTCATATTTTTAGATTGACTTTGGGAATTTGAATTTTCATCAGTGCAAATATAAATTTCTGTATCTTGCTCTGAGGCTAATTGCTACCATATTTTCCCTTTTTGTCTTGTCAGTCTGCCACCTCCCATCTCATCCTGACCTTTGAGTCAAGGACCCAGTGAACTGACTTTCTAGTTCTAGAAGTTATGCTGCAAGGCCAGGAAAGCTTGAGAAAGATATTGTGGAAGAAGCAAAGGTAGACCCCCATTACTCACCTTGGTCTGCATCCCTGGGCCTTTGAATGATGAAAGCATCTGACATTCTGCATCAGCTGTGTCTGCCTCAATGGCAGAGAAAAGGCCATAAGAATAGTGGAAGAGGAGCATGGACTCAGACTTCAAGGAAGAGTGATTTTCTCAGTCCTTTCTTCTGCATCTCACCGCACCTTAGTTACATATAACTCCATTGAATAGCATATATTCAGAAACTATATCAAATAAAAAGACTGGTGGAATTTATCACGTGAGTAGCAACTATGAAACATAAATAGGACACAGTTACAAACATGATCTTTAGTTTTTTAGAAAATGAATCCCTGATTTCATTTTGAGCTTGAAAGCTCAGCCATATGACTCTAGTGCCTACCAAACTGCTCTAGAAAGTCATTTCCATTTTGTTTGTGATATGTAGAAGTACAGACTTTAGGAAGTTTACCTTTAACTTCAGCATTCCAGATGAAGTTTCCTGACTCAGTGCTTTTGCAGAAGGAACTGGAAAAGAAAAAGTGGTAAGAAAAATCAGAGATGGCTAACATCCTCCCCTATCCCACTTGCACCTTAAAATATGCATGCTACCTTTAAGGTTTTAAAATTGCACTGTTTATATATGTACACGTTAAAATTAATGCTACATTTAAGGAAAATAAAATTGCTTGCTTTTATGTAATTCCTGTAAATCTACAGGAAATTCACTTTTCCAGCTACTGAATGGAATGTTTAACAACCTCAACAAAAAAAAAATAAATTTCTCATTTTGCATATTCAGACTCAGAAAAGCCAAGTGACTTGTCCAAAATCAGATCTCTTGCCTCGAAGTTTAGAGATCTTTTTAGTTCACAGTACTGCCTCCTAGAAATAACTTCTTCTGATGGAAACACAGTACTTGCTGCTCACCACTTCTTTTCCTCTTCCTGAATTTCCTAGACTCCGACGGCAAATAAATAGAAGTGAAAATGAGCATGAAAGTTCATGTTTTACCTTTGTTGACACAGCATACTCAGTAGCCAGTTTTATTTTTGGGAAATGGCAGTGTCACATTATGGTGATGCCACCATTATGGTGGAACCTCTCAAAGCCCAAGTAGCTTTGTGCAGCAGAGATCTAAATTGGCCTGACCAATTTAAGATATGTAGGTTGAGAAAAATATACTTTGTTGTGTTAATCCACTGAGATTTGGGGATCAATTTGTTATCTTAGCATAATGTACCGTGTCCTTATTAAAACAACTTCCAAAACTTGGTAGAGGACACATCAAGACATTATAGCATAAGAGACACACTTTTTTAAAAAAATATGCTGAATGCTTGAATAATGAGGAGAACTAAAAAGACATAGCATCTACTCAGCCGGCTGGATGAATAACAAGAAGCAAGCTTAAATGAAGGCAAAAGCATTGGGAGGAATGTTTAGTTTTTCTTCTTCTTTTTTTCTAATTCACTAGGTCATTCCTGTGTTTTGGTCAAACATTGTCTGTCTTTGTGTATAGGCAGAGTTGACTAAATTCAAGTGGCTGTGCAATACAAACAGCTAATAGGACATGCATGTAAACTTGAGGTTCCATCTTATAAAAAATATTTTAAAATGCATTTGTGACTAGTCTGGTAAAATCACACAGCATGAAAGACACTGAGGATATTAAGTTTGCCGGGCTATTTTCAGTGGATTCTAGTGGCACTAAAGTGTTTATCAGGAATCTGATTTTTTAATATGCTGCCTAGTCATTTTTATGTTACATTAAGTTTATTTTGTCTTTTTTGGATCATTCCCATGACACTTAGAGTGCACTGAATTGTGGCCTAATTGCCTTATTATGCAGTATTAAATAACCTATAAAACAGAATAGAAGTGTGAATTAAAAAGAATGGGTTTTGGTCACCATAGGTGGTACAGAAGAGCAAAACAGTAGAATCAGGACAAACGTAAATGAAATATTAAGTAGAATATTCCACTAATATAAAGAACTTTCAGAAGACTTTTTTCCCAAGAAGGAAACCAAAAAATGGGCCTTTGGGAGCTTATTTAAACCTAAAGGCGGTGAATAATTAAATATGTTTTCACTTAAGGCTATAATGTCTTTATTTTGCAAACAATATTTCTTTATTAATATTTTACTAACTTAAAATGTTCAGACTCTAACTGCTGTCTTTAGCATATTAAAAACCATAAGTAATGAAATCTTTTTAAAAATTACTTAAGTCATTTCTTTTCAAAGGAATAGAATAGATGGAAGAGGATATGAAAAGGACAGATTTATCCTGTTACTTTTTGAAAGTAGGATAGTTATTGTGTTAAATAGTACTAAATGATAATTGTCAGGTCCCTGGGCAAGATGGCCAAATAAGAACAGCTCCATTGTGTAGCTCCCAGAGACTGATGCAGAAGGTGGGTGATTTCCACATTTCAACTGAGGTACATGGTTCATCTCATTTGGACTGATTGGACAGTGGGTGCAGCCTAAGGAGGGTGAGCTGAATCAGGATGTGCTGTTGCCTCACCCTGGAAGCATAAGGAGCCAGAGAACTTCCTCTCTTAGCCAAGGGAAGGCACTAGGGACTGTTTCCTATACTCTGGCCTGAATACTGTGCTTTCCCCACGGTCTTCAAACCCACAGACCAGGAGATTCCCTCTAGTACCTACACAACCACCAGGGCTCTGGGTTTCCAGCACAAAACTAGGTGGCAGTTTGGGCAGAAACCAAGCTAGCTGCAGCAGTTTTTTTTCATACCCCAGTGGCACCAGGAATGCCAGTGAGACAGAATCGTTCACTCCCCTGGAAAGGGAGCTGAAGCCAGGGAGCCAAGTGGTCTGGCTTGGCGGGTACCTCCCCGACAGAGACCTGCAAGCTAAGATCCACTGGCTTGAAATTCTTGCGGCCAGTGCAGCAGTCTGAGCTTCACCTGGGACGTTTGAGCTTGGTAGAGGGAGGGGTGTCTGCCATTGCTGATGCTTGAGTAAGCAGTTTCAACCTCACAGTGTAACAAACCTGCTGGGAAGTTCGAACTGGGCAGAGCCTACCACAGCTCAGCAGCTGCAGGCAGACTGTCTCCTAGATGTCATCCCTGGGCAGGGCATCTCTGCAAAAAGGCAGCAGCCCATCAGGGACTTATAAATAAAGCCCCTACCTTCATGGGACAGAGCACCTAGGAAAAGAGGCGGTTGTGGGTACAGCTTCAGCAGACCTGAACATCCCTGCCTGGCAGCTCTGAAGAGAGCAGTGGATCTCCCAGCACAGCATTTGAACTATGATAAGGAACAGCCTGCCTCCTCAAGTGGCTCCCTGACGTCTGTGTATCCTAACTGGGAGATACATCCCAGTAGGGGCCGACAGACACCTCATACAGGAGAGCTCTGGCTGGCTTCTGGTGGGTACCCCTCTGGGATGAGGCTACCAGAGGAAGGAGCAGGCAGAAATTGTTGCTATTCTGTAGCCTCTGCTGGTGATTCTCAGGCAAGCAGGATGTGGAGTGGACCTCCAGGAAACTCCAGAAGATCTGCAATAGAGGGGCTGGACTGTTAAAAGGAAAACTAACAGAAAGAAATAGTTTCAACATCAACAAAAAGGATGTCCACTCAGATTCCATCTAAAGATCACTGACCTCAAAGACCAAAGGTAGATAAAACCACGAAGATGGGAAGAAACCAGCACAAAAAGGCTGAAAACTCTAAAAACCAGAATGCCTCTTCTCTTCCAAGGCATCACAACTCCTCACCATTAAGGGAACAAAACTGAACAAAGAATGAGTTTGATGAATTGACAGAAGTAGGCTTCAGAAGATGGGTAATAATGAACTTCTTCAACCTAAAGAAGCATGTTCTAACCCAATGCAAGGAAGCTAAGAACCTTGAAAAAGGTTAGACAAAATGCTAACTAGAATAACCAGTTTTGAGAAGAACATAAATGACCTGATGGAGCTGAAAAACACAGCATGAGAACTTCGTGAAGCCTACATAAGTTTCAATAGCCGAATCGATCAAGTGGAAGAAAGGATATTAGAGATTGAAGATTAACTCAATGAAGTAAAATGAGAAGACAAGATTAGGGAAAAAAGAGTGAAAAGAAATGAACAAAGCCTCCAAGAAATAGGGGATTACATGCAAAGACCAAATCTATGTTTGATCAGTGTACCTGAAAGTGATGGGGAGAATGAAACCAAGTTGGAAAACACTTCAGGATATTATCCAGGAGAACTTCCACAACCTAGCATGGAGGCTAACATTCAAATTCAGGAAATAACAGAGAACACCACAGAGATACTCCTCGAAAAGAGCAACCCCAAGACACATAATTGTCAGATTTACCAAGGTTAAAATGAAGTTAAAAATGCTAAGGGCAGCCAGAGAGAATGGTCAGGTTACCCACAAAGGGAAGCCCATCAGACTAACAGTAGATCTCTCTGCCAGAAGATCATACAGAATATCCTCTCTGCCAGGAGATTCTACCCTACAAGACAGAAGAGAGTGGGGACCAATATTCGACATTCTTAAAGAAAATAATTTTCAACACAGAATTTCATATCCAGCCAAACTAAGCTTCATAAGTGAAGGAGAAATAAAATCCTTTATGGACAAGCAACTGCCAAGATACTTTGTCACCACCAGCCCTGCCTAAGAAGAGCTCCTTAAGGAAGCACAAAACATGGAAAGGAACAACCGGCACCAGCCACTGCAAAAAATATACCAAATTGTAAAGACCATTGACACTATGAAGAAACTGCAGCAACTGCTAGGCGAATAACCAGCTAACATCATAATGGCAGGATCAAATTCACACATAACAATATTAGCCTTAAATGTAAATGGGCTAAATGCCCCAATTAAAAGACAGAGACTGGCAAATTGGATAAAAAGTCAAGACCCATTGGTGTGCTGTATTCAGGAGATCTATCTCACATGCAAAGAAACACACATAGGCTCAAAATAAAGGGTGGAGGAATATTTACCAAGCAAATGGAAAGCAAAAAACAAACAAACAAACAAACAAAAACAGGTGTTGCAATCCTACTTCTGATAAAACAGACTTTAAACCAACAAAGATCAAAAGAGGCGAAGAAGGACATTACATAATGGTAAAGGTATCAGTGCAACAAGATGAGCTAACTGTCCTAAATATATATGCCTCCAATGCAGGAGCACCCAGATTCATAAAGCAGGTTCTTAGAGAACTACAAGGAAACTTAGACTTCCACACAATAATAGTGGGAGACTTTAACACCCCACTGTCAATATCAGACAGATCAATGAGACAGAAAATTAACAAGGATATTCAGGACTTAAACTCAGCTCTGGACCAAGCAGATCTAACAGACATCTATAGAACTTTTCACTCCAAATCAATAGAATATACATTCTTCTCAGCACCACATCACACTTATTGTAAAATTGACCACATAATTGAAAGTAAAACACTCCTCAGCAAATGCAATAGAATGGAAATCATAACAACCAGTCTCTCAGACCACAATGCAATCAAATTAGAACTCAGGATTAAGAAACTCACTCAAAACCACACAGCTGCATGGAAACTGAACAGCCTGCTCCTAAAGGACTACTGGATAAATAATGAAATGAAGGAAGAAATAAAGATACTCTTTAAAACCAATGAGAATGGAGACACAATGTACCAAAATCTCAGGGACACATTTAAAGCAGTGTCTAGAGGAAAATGTATAGCACTAAATGCCCACAAGAGAAGCGAAGAAAGATGTAAAATCGACACCCTAATGTCACGATGAAAAGAACTAGAGGAGCAAGGTCAAACAAATTCAAAAGCTAGTAGAAGACAAGAAATAACTAGGATCAGAGCAGAACTCAAGGAGATAGAGACACAAAAAAAACTTTCAAAAAAATCAGTGAATCCAGAAGCTGGTTTTTTGAAAAGATCAACAAAATTGATAGACCATTAGCCAGATTAATAAAGAAGAAAAGAGAGAAGAATCAAATAGATGCAAACAAAATGATAAAGGCCATTTCACCACCAATTCCGTAGAAATACAAACTACCATCAAAGAATACTATAAATACCTCTATGCAAATAAACCAGATAATCCAGAATAAATGGATAAATTCCTGGACACTTACACCCTCCCAAGACTAAACCAGGAAGACGTCGATTCCCTGAGTAGACCAACAACAAGTTCTGAAATTGAGGCAGCAATTAATAGCCTTTCAACCAAAAAAAGTCTAGGACCAGACTGTTCCATAGCCGAATTCTACCAGAAGTACAAAGGGGAGCTGGTACCATTCCTTCTGAAACTATTCCAAACAATAGAAACAGAGGGAATCTTCTCTAACTCATTTTATGAGACCAACGTCATCCTGATACAAAAACCTGGTAGAGACACAATTAAAAAAGAAAATTTCAAGCCAATATCCCTGATGAACATCGATGTGAAAATCCTCAATAAAATACTAGCAAACTGAATCCAACAGCACATAAAAAAGCTTATACATCACAATTAAGTCAGCTTCATCCTTGGGATGCAAGGCTGGTTCAACATAAGCAAATGAATCAATGTCATCCATCACATTGACAGTATCAAAGACAAAACCCACATGATTACCTCAGTAGATGCAGAGAAGGCCTTCAACAAAATTCAACAGCCCTTTATGCTAAAAACTGTCAATAAACTAGGTATTGATGAAACATATCTCAAAATAATAACAGCTATTTATGACAAACCCACAGCCAGTATCATACTGAATGGGCAAAAACTGGAAGCATTCTGTGTGAAAACCAGCACAAGACAAGGATGCCTTCTCTCACTACTCCTGTTCAACATACAGTCGAAGTTCTGGCTAGGGCAAGCAGGCAAGAAAAAAAAAACTTATTCAAATAATAAAAGAGGAAGTCAAATTGTCTCTATTTGTAGATGATATGATTGTATATTTAGAAGACCCTATCATCTCAGCCCAAAAGCTCCCTAAGCTGATAAGCAACTTCAGCAAAGTCCCAGTATACAAAATACATGTGCAAATATCACAAAAATTCTTATATACCAATAACAGACAGAGAGCCAAATCATGAGTGAAATCCCATTCACAATTGCTACCATGAGAATTAAAAACCTAGGAATACAACTTAAAGGGATGTGAAGGACCTCTAAAGAAAAACTACAAACCACTCCTCAAGGAAATAAGAGAGAACACAAACAGATGGAAAAACGTTCCATGCTCATGGTTAGGAAGAATGAATATCATGAAAATGGCCATACTGCCCAATGTAGTCTATAGATTCAATGCTATCCCCATCAAGCTACCATTGTTTTTCTTCACAGAATTGGAAAAAAAAAAAACAGCTTAAATTTCACATGGAACCAAAAAAGAGCCTGCATAACGAAGACAATTATAAACAACAAACAAACAAAAAAAGTTGGAGGCACCATGCTACCTGATTTCAAACTGTACTACAAGGCTACAGTAATCAAAACAACATGGCAATAAACATGTGTGCATGTGTCTTTATAATAGAATGATTTATAATCCTTTGGGTATATGCCCAGTAATGGGATTGCTGGGTCAAATGGTATTTCTATTTCTAGATCCTTGAGGAATCGCCACACTGTCTTCCACAATGGTTGAACTAATTTACACTCCCACCAACAGTGTAAAAGCATTCCTGTTTCTCCTTATCCTCTCCAGCATCTGTTGTCTCCTGATTTCTTAATGATCACCATTCTAACTGGCATGAGATGGTATCTCAATGTGGTTTTGATTTGCATTTCTCTAATGACCAGTGATGATGAGCATTTTTTCATATGTTTGTTGGCCACATAAATATCTTCTTTTGAAAATTATCTGTTCATATCCTTCACCCACTTTTTGATGGGGTTTTTTCTTGTAAATTTGTTTTAGTTCCTTGTAGATTCTGGATATTATCCCTTTGTCAGATGCATAGCTTGCAAAAATTTTTTTCCCATTCTGTTGGTTGCTGGTTCACTCTAATGATTGCTTTTTTTGCTGTGCAGAAGCTCTTAAGTTTAATTAGATCCCATTTGTCTATTTTGGCTTTTGTTACCATTGCTTTTGGTGTTTTAGTCATGAAGTCCTTGCCTATGCCTATGTTCTGAGTGGTATTGCCTAGGTTTTCTTCTAGGGTTTTAATGGTGTTAGATCTTATGTTTAAATTTTTAATCTATCTGCAGTTAATTTTTGTATAAGATATAAGTAAGGGGTTCAGTTTCAGGTTTCTGCACATAATTTATATATTACTGATTCAATTTCAGAACTAATTATTGGTCTGGTCATGGTTTCAGTTTCTTCCTGGTTCAATCTTAGGAGGTTGTATGTTTCCAGGAATGCACTCATTTTTTCTACGTTTTCTAGTTTTTGTGCATAGAGGTGCTGATAATAGTCTCTGAGGGTTTTTTACATTTCTTTGGGGTCAGTGGTAATGTTCCCTTTGTCACTTCTGATTTTGTTTATTTGGATCTTCTTTTTTTATTAGTCAGCTACCAGTATATCAATCTTACTTATTCTTCAAGAGAAAACCTTTGATTTCATTGATCTTTTATGTAATATCATCTTTCTCCACTTCATTCAGTTCTGCTCTAATTTTGGGTTATTCATGTTCTTCAGATAGCTTTGGGGTTGGTTTGCTTCTGTTTTTTTAGTTCCTGTAGGTGTGATGTTAGATTATTAATTTGAGATCTTTGTAACTTTTTGAATTGGGCTTTTAGTGCTATAAACCTTCTTAACACTGCTTTAGCTGTGGTTGGTATGATTATGTTTTTTTAAAATTTCTTGAGAATTGCTTTATGGCTAAGCATGTGGTTGATTTTAGATTATGTGCCATGTACACGAGAAGAATGTATATTCTCTTATTTTTGGGTGGAGTGTTCTGTAGATGTCTGTTAGAGCCATTTGATCAAGTGTCAAATTTTGGTCCTGAATAGTTTGTTTTCTGCCTCAATGATCTCATACTGGCAGTGGGGCGTTGAAGTCTTCCACTATTATTGTGTGTTATCTAAGTCTCTTTCTGGGTCTCCAAGAACTTCTTTTATGCATCTGGGTGCTCCAGTATTGGGTGCATGTATATTTAAGATAGTTACATTTTATTATTGAATTGAACCTTTTATCATTATGCAGCGCCCTTCTTTGTACTTTTCTATCATTGTTGCTTTAAAGTCTGTTTTGGCTGAAATAAGAAGAGCAACCAACAACTGCTCTTTTTGTTTCTGTTTGCTTGATAGATTTTTCTCCATCTCTTTACTTTGATCCTATGAGTGTCACTGCGTGTGAGATGGGTCTCTTAAAAACAGCATACATTTGGATCTTGCTTCTTTATCCCACTTGCCACTCTGTGCCTTTTAAGTGATGGTATTTAGCTCATTTATATTCCAGGTTAATACTGATATGTGCCAATTATATCCTATCATTATATTATTTAGGTGGTTCTTACACCTGATTGTGTAGTTGCTTCTTAGGGTCAGTGATCTATGTACTCACGTCTGTTTTTGTGGTGGCTGGTAACAGTGTTTTACTTCCATGTTTAGCACTCTTTTAATGAATTCTTAAAGGTAGATCTGGTGGTAACCAATTCCCTTAGCATTTGCTTGTCTGAAAAGGATTTCATTTATCTGCTTATGAAGCTTAGTTTGGCTGGATAAAAAATTCTTGGTATAATTTCTTTTGTTTACGGATGTTGAATATCGGTCCATATTTCTTCTGGTTTGTAGGGTTTCTGCTGAAAAGTCCACTGTTATACTAATGGGGTTCTGTTTGTATGTGACCTGCTTCTTCTCTTTGGCTGCCTTTAATCTTTTTTCTTATGCATTAACTTTGGAGAATCTGATGACTATGTGTCTTGGGGATGGTCATCTTTAGAGCTGCATGTTCTTTCTCCCTCTCTTTCAGGGATGTCAAAGAGTCATAGGCTTGGTCTCTTTATATAATCCCATATTTCTTGGATGTTTTGTTTATTTTTCTTTATTTTTGTCTGACTTGATTTGAAGAACTGGTCTTGAAGTTCTCAGGTTCTTTCCTCAGCTTTGTCTATTCTGCTATCAATACTTTGGACTATAGTATGCAATTTTTGTAGTTAGATTTTTTTCAGGTCTTTTAGATCACTTTGGTTCTTTCTTAAAATGGCTATTTGCTCTTTCAGCTCATGTATCACTTCGCTGAATTCCTTACATTCCTTGGATTAGGTTTCAACCTTCTCCTGAATCTTGATGATCTTCCTTGCCATCCATTTTCTCAGTTTTATGTCTGTCATTCCAGCCATCTCATTCTGGCTAAAAGCACTGCCAGGAAGCTAGTGTAGTCATTTGGAGGTAAGAAGACACTCCGGCTTTTTGAGTCGATGGAGCTCTTGTATAGGTGAGTCTTTCTCATCTGTGTGGGTTAATGTTGTTTTAATCTTTGAAGTTGCTGTCTTTTCAATAGAGCTTTTTGCTTTTATATTCTTTGATCCCCAGCGGTTTTGACTGTGGTATAAGTTAAGTTGAGTTGACTGGCTTTCTTTCTGGATTATTTCTTTCAGGGAGCCAAGACTCAGCTCAGCACTCCCAGGCTGCATGCTCTAACCCTGGGTGACTGAAACCAGGCCCACTGCTTTGTTCTCTCCCCCTCAAGGTAAAGCACCTGCTGTGCTGTAGGAGCTGAAATTTTTCCAGTCTGCTGGGAACAGCACTCCAGTCTCCAGTATAGGATGCCAGCAAAAGTGCTTCACTGGGGCAGTGGCCCATGCTCACGTATGTGTGCATGCACCAGGGGTAGTTACGCAGTGAGGTCCATGAGCACACATGTGCTGGCAAAGTGGTAGAAAGAGGCTGTGGGCAACTGTGCATCAGCAAAGCAGTGGGGGGAGGCTGAGGATGGGTGCCCACTGGTGGCAGCCCATCTGTAGAAGCTCTCTGATGCTAGGTGGGGTCTTCCAGTGAAGGAGCTATGGCAGCAGCTGCCACTAAGTGCCCTAATTGGGCTTCTGTGACTGGGTTCAGGTGGGTGCAGCCAGGAAGGGACCCTGGAAGGAACCAGCAGACAGGAGGGTTGTTCACATCAGACAGGCCCCATCCCATGGGCAAGATCCCCATGTTCTGTCGAGTTCCAACAGTCAGCAATGACCAAAAACTATCTACAGGAGCATGGCAAACCTTGGAGGATGAGTGTCCCTGGCCATGCCCCACTACATTCATACCTATGCCAAACCCTCTGGGTTCCACACAAGCTGGAGTCCTATCCCTGATAAGTTTTAAACTTGCTCTTCCTGTAAGTTCCAGTGTCTATGGGGGTCCTTGGGTCTCCTGAAGCTAGGATTCTGGAGCTTGTGGTGAAACTGGGATACTCTAGGTCTATGAAACTCATCCATTTATCTAGGAACTATTCAATACCATTAACAAGTCCTGGTGCCCAGAAACGCTGTGCAGATTTTCCCAGGTTCCTCCTCACCTCAGCCCAGGGTCTACATCCTCCCTTCATCCTGTCTCAGTGCCTTCCTTCTGAAGATCTGCTTGTAGTATGCCAGTCTTCTTGATGGTCTGGTCTCTCGGTAGAAGAAATTCTTCCTGGCTGCATCTAGTTGGCCATTGTGGTTTTCTTCCCGCCTTCACTTTGCACTTTTATGTCATGAAGACAGCTTCCTTCTTTAAACATCATGAGCCAACCTCTGTTAGCCTCCAATGTTTCTTCCGCATCTTCCTCACCTCTCTCAGCCTTCATAGAATTGAATAAAGTTAGGGCCTTACTTGGAATTAGCCTTTGGCTCAAGAGAATATTATCACTGCTTTAATCTTCTATCCACACCACTAAATCTTTCTCTGTATCGCAATAAGTCTGTCTCACTTTTTTATAATTCATGTGTTCACTGGAATAGCACTTTTAACTTCCTTCAAGACTCCTCCTTGGCCTTCAAAACTTGGCTGTTTGGTACCTGAAACCTAGCTTTCAACCTATGTTGACTTTCATCATGCCTTGCTCTCTAAGCTTAATCACTTTTAACTTTTGATTTAAAGCGAGAGACTTATGACTCTTCCTTTCACTTGAGCACTTAGAGATCATTGCAGGGTTATTATTTGGCCTAATTTCAATGTTATTGTTTCTCTGGGAATAGGCAATCCCAAGGAGAGGAAGAAACATCTGGGAATGGCTGGTCGATGGAGTAGTTAGAACACAAAGAACATTAATCAATTAAGTTTTTCATTTTATATAGACACAGTTACTGGCGCTCCCAAACAGTTAAAATGATAAACCAGATATCACTGATCACAGATCACCATAAGAGACATAATGGTATTGGAAAACCTTGAAATATTGCAAGATTTCCCAAAATGTAACACAGAGACATGAAGTGAGCACACACTGTTGGGCAAATTGGTGCCAATAGACTTCCTTCCTACAGGGTTGCCACAAACCATCAGTTTGCAAAGAGCATGAAATCTGTGACACAATAATGCAAAGCACAATAAAAGGAGGTATGTTGTATATTATATAATAACATTGTATTACATTACACAAATGTTATATAATCAAATATATAATCAGATGTTATACAATCAAATACATTATAAAATTATTATTATATTATGTGTAATATATGCTATTATATATCATGTCATATATTATACCTTGTGTGTGTATGTGTACATATTCACTGAATAAGAAAGAACTACTGAAAATGATGGGTAATAGAAATGGATAATTCAACAGAAGATTTAAAGACAAATAAAAACTAGAATTCAAAACCAAAGATTAGAAAATAAGAGGAAAATCATTTTAAATTGATACATAATTATTATACATATTTATGGGGGTACATGTGATATTTTGACACGTGTATATAATGTGTAATGATAAAATCAGGGCAATTAAAACATGCATCACCTCACCCATGTATCATTTGCTTGTGTTGAGAAATCATTAGTCAACTAACTAACAGGAGTTTCACAAAGAGAGAATACATGGAAGTCTCAAATAAATAATGAAATTACTAGAATCAAAGGACAAAAGTCCCCAGATTGAAAGGCCCTGCTTAATATTAAGAAGAATAAATTTTAAAAAGAGAAAACATGCACAGAACTGATGACACAGTAAGAAATATGCTAACACATACATGTTCATTGCAGCACTATTCACAAAAGCAAAGACACGAGATCAACATAAATGCCCATCAGTAATAGACTGCATAAGGGAAATGTGTTACATATACACCATAGAATATTATGCAGCCATAAAAAAGCACAGGAACACTTATTTTGCAGGGACATGAATGGAACTGGAGGCCATTATCCTTAGCAACCTAACGCAGGAACAGAAAACCAAATACCACATGTTCTCACTTATAAGTGGAAACTAATTGACGAGAACACATAGACACATAGAGGAGAAAAACACACACTGGGGCCTATTGGAGTTTGGAGGGTGGGAGGATGGAGAGGATCATGAAAAATAACTAATGAGTACTAGGCTTAATACCTGGGCGACAAAATAATCTGTATACAAACCCCCATGACACAAGTTGACCTATGGAACAAACCTGCACTTGTACCCCTGAACTTAAAAGTTTTTTTTAAAAAGGAAATATGCCAACAGTAGATACAACTTTGGCACAGAATAGATTTCTGAATACAGAATAGGGGGCTCCCTGGATCTAATGTGCCTAGTACCACTCAGCCGGAATTGTACAGAAGGCAGGGAGCCTGTGCTCCAGAGTTCTACTAGCCTTGCCCTCATCTGTGCAGTTTGTTCAGAGCATTATATTCTAAATTAGCTTTCATAACAGACTCAGGAAGCATCAGGGAACCTTGCTAACAAGAGATTCTTTGTTTTGTAACTCTTTTTTTTTTTTTAATTTATAGTGAAACAAGTGACAATCTTCAAAACTGGGCAAAGCTTTATAATTTGGACAAAACTTTATGAATCAAAAACTTTAGAACACTGGCATAAAGATAATATATATATGCATCCAGAGAAATAAAGTACATCATATACAAAGGGTAAGAATCAGAATGGCACAGAATTCCCTAAGCAGAACCAGAAACTAAGACAGTAAACTAATGCTTTCAAAATCTTGAGGGAAAATTGTTTCCATATCTAGCCCCACTATTAATCAAATATAGGAAAAATCAATGCATTTGCAATAAGAACAATCTAAAAATATATCACCCTGTATCTTAGGAAGAAGGTATTCTTTGCCAATATGCGGAGTGAAAGCAAAAACAATAGACATTTGATCTATGAGTGAAGCAAAGGAAGCTACCAGCCTGTTAGTGATGTGAACTTCCAGAATCACAGCTGCTTGGCAAACCTAAAGAGTCACCATTCTAGAGAAAGAGAAGTTTTAGAGTTATGATGGAAGTTTGGGGATAATTCAGTGGTAAGTCAATTAAAAAAACTATTAAAATAGACAGTGATTAACCCTAGAAGGGAAAAAGCAAGTAAAAAGGGAAATGTAATTACAGTATACTATTTGACTCAGGTCATGTGAAAAATATTTACATGGTGCTGTGAATGAAAGCATTCAGTACTGGTCTTGTCTCTTGAGTGCTTTAGCCAAGTCGCAATAGCAGTATTTAGGTCTGGTCAGTGCCATGTTAGCCAATCTTGGGTAGGCTCCATTTGCTTCTCTGCACTCAGTGTGAGGCTCACCTAAAAAGATACACGCATTGCCATGCTGAGGTGTAGAAAACATTCTTTTCATCCTCTTGCCTTGCTCATTGCCATCTATTGGCTTCCTGACTGGCCTTGCTTACTGGCCATATTCCTTAATTGCCAGGTGACTTATTAAAGTTAAAAGTAAGTTAGCTTCTGCATTGTCACAATGGACATGGATGGCTGGGGGAAACCAACTTCAACTTTGGTTCCACTGCAATTCCTGGAGTTTTTCATTCTATTTCTCTTCCACCTATCTCTAGGCCTTGGTCTCCAGTACAGGCTCTCTGCTTCTGTTTTCTGTCAACTTTCATGAACAAAGGTTAAATAATGATGCAAGAGACCCACATTTTATTGGGCCTGAACAGAGTTTCAACTTTTTTGTAAGCATTTTTTTTTAAAAAAAGAGGGAATTTACATAAAATCTTAACTTTTGTCTTTTCTAGAAAAACTGTTAGTTCAAACCCCATCAGTCATGCATTTGGACATGGGTACAATGGACTGAAGCTGAGTAATGATATAGCATCTGCTTTTGTATTTGGCACAGTTACAATTCTCTGCCCTTTGAGCCCCAGCCTATTCCACTTATTTATGCAATTTCCCACCCTCGAAGGCATTTTGGTTCAGAACTCCTGTCCCAGAGTCTGATTTCTGTATTACCACTGTACTGGTGCAACTTTCTTAGAAGTTAATAATGGCTTCTTGCTATTACGAGTGGTCTTTTTGCAGAAGTAAGTCTTTCTTATATTCCTATGCTGGTTGAATTTAGTGTTACTTAAATGAGATTCCTGCTCTGTGAGAGGCAATATAGCCCCAGGCCCGCGACCCCATGAGTTTCTATGTTGAAGCAGTTCTGGTTGTACACCATTTTGCTTGCCTTTGAACTTGATCCAATAATGTTAATTTTGCCATTTGTAAATGTTTGATTTTTTGGCTCTGTTTAAATAGTGGTTTGTGGCTATTCCTTGATTCACTTTTCATTCTATCAAGGACGTGAACTTCTTTTTTTTTTTTTAAACCAGTCCTTACAAGGATGTGGAGTGTGTGACAGAGAGGCACTGATACAGAGACTGGTGGCATGAGTGTTGGTTTTCTCCTTTACTACTAAGTAGATGTGTGACTTGGGAAATATCACAACCTTTCTGAGATGTAGACTTTCTTCATGAGTTTAAGGTTTTATAATTTTCAGTGAAATTTTCTGTACATTATCTAATTTGATGCTTATGTTTTACAAATGAGGAATGTTCTGAAAGAAACAAGGAAAGAACATAACAAAAAAAGAAAACCACAGACAAATATCCCTGATAAACATAGATTCAAAAATTCTCAACAAAATATTAGCTAACTGAATCCAACAGTATGTCAAAAAGATAATCCACCTTGATCAAGCGGGTTTCATACCAGGGATGTAGGAACGGTTTAACATATGCAAGTCACCAAATGTGATATACCACATAAACACAATTAAAAATAAAAATCATGTGATCATGTCAATAGATGCAGAAAAAAGCATTTGACAAAACTCAGCATCCCATATGACTAAAACTCTCAGCAAATCAGCACAGAAGGGATATACCTTAAGGTAATAAAAGTCATCTATGACAAACCCATGGCCAACATTATAATGAATGGGGAAAAATTGAAAGCATTCCCCCTGAGAACTGGTATAAGACAAGGATGCCCGCTTTCCCCACTTCTATTCAGCATGGTACTGGAAGTCCTAGGTAGAACAATCAGAAAAGAGAAAACAATAAAGGGCAGCCAAATCAGTAAAGAGTAAGTCAAACTGTCACTGTTGGCTGATGACATGATCGTATACCTAGAAAACCCTAAAGACTCCTCCAAAACCTCCTACAAATAAATTCAGCAAAGTTTCAAGATACAAAATTAATGTACACAAATCAGTAGCTCTTCTATATACCAACAGTGACCAAGCTGAGAATCAAATCAACAACTCAACCCCTTTTAAAATAGCTGCCAGAAAATACTTAGAAATATACCTAACCAAGGAAGTGAAAGACCTCTACAATGGAAACGAAAAACCCTGCTGAAAGAAATCATAGACAACACAAACAAGTGAAAATACTTCCCATGCTCATGCTTGGGTAGAATCAATATTATGAAAATAACCATACCATGAAGAGAAATCTATGAATTCAATGCAATTTCCATCAAAATGTCACCATCACTCTTCACAGAACTAGAAAAAACAATTCTAAAATTCATATGGAACCAAAAAGGAGCACACATAGCTAAATCAAGACTAAGCAAAAAGAACAAATCTGGAGGTATCACACTTCCTGACTTCAAACTACACTCTAAGGCCATAGTCACCAAAGCAGTATGGTACTGGTATAAAAATAGGCATATAGACCAATGGAACAGAATAGAGAACCCAAAAATAAAACCAAATATTTAAAGTCAAGTGATCTTTGACAAAGCAGACACAAACATAAAATGGGGAAAGGAAACCCTATTCAACAAATAGTTTTGGGATAATTGGCAAGCCACCATGTAGAAGAATGAAACTGGATCCTCATCTCTCACCTTATACAAAAGTCAACACAAGATGGATCAAAGACTTTAAAACCTGAAACCATAAAAATTCTGGAAGATAACATTGGAAAAACCCTTCTATATATTGGCTTAGGCAAACCCTTCATGACCAAGAGCCCAAAAGCAAATGCAACAAAAACAAAGACAAATATATGGAACTTAATTAAACAAACAACCTACTGCACAGCAAAAGAAATAATCAGCAGAGTTAATAGACAACCCACAGAGGGGAGATAATCTTCACAATCTATATATCTGACAAAGGACTAATATCCAGAAACTACAAGGAACTCAAATCAGCAAGAAAGAAAAACAATCCCATCCAAAAGTGGGCTAAGGACATAAATAGACAATTCTTAAAAAAAGATGTATAAATGGCCAACAAACATATGAAGAAATGCTCAACATCACTAATTATCAGGGAAATGCAAATCAAAACCACAATGCAATACCCCCTTACTCCTACAATAATGGCTACAATCAAAAAATCAAAAAATAATAAATGATGGCATGGAAGTGGTGGAAAGGGAACGCTTTTACACTGTTGATGGGAATGTTATTATTCTTTTTAAGACAGAGTCTCACTCCATCACCCAGGCTGGAAGTACAGTGGTGCAATCTTGGCTCACTGCAACCGCCGCCTCCTGGGTTCAAGTGATTCTCGTGTCTTAGCCTCCTGAGTAGCTGGGATTACAGGCATGTGCCACCATGCCCAGCTAATGTTTATTTTTTTGTATTTTTAGTAGAGACAGGGTTTCACCATGTTGGCCAGGCTAGGCTCGAACTCCTGGCCTCAAATGATCCACCTGTCTTGGACTCCCAAAATGTTGAGATTACAGGCATGAGCCACCACGACTGGACTATTCGTGAGAATATAAACTAGTACAACCACTATGGAAAACAGTGTGGAGATTCCTTAAGTAACTAAAAGTAGATCCACCATTTGATCCAGCAGTCCCACTAGTGGGTATCTGCCCAGAGGAAAAGAAGTCATTATATGAAAAAGATACTTACACATGCATGTTTATAGCAGCACAATTCGCAATTGCAAAAATAGGGAAATGGCCCAAATGCCCATCAATCAACAAGTGGATAAGGAAAATATGTGTGTGTGTCTGTGTGTGTGTATGTTTTATATATATATATAAAACATATATGCGGCGTGCACACACACATCACGGAATACTACTCATCTATAAAAAGTAGTGAATAATGGCATTCACAGCAACCTGGATGAAATTGGAGCCCACTAGTTTAAGTGAAGTAACTCAGGAATGGAAAACCAAACATTGTATGTACTCACTCATAAGTGGGAGCTACACTATGAGGAGCAAAGGCATGAGAATATGGACTTTGGGGACTCAGGAGAAATGGTGGGAGGGGTTTGAGGGATAAGACTACACATTGGGTACAGCATATACTGCTTAGGTGATGGGTGCACCAAAATCTCAGAAATCATAACTAAATAACTATTCATGTAACCAAACACCACCTGTTCCCCAAAGACCTAGTGAAACAAAAAAGATATACAGAAAAGAGTAAACAAACAAACAAAAGTAATAAAAAGGCATACATTGATTTCTAAATCTCACATAACTCCCCTTCCCTCCACTTCACTCCAAAATCACCCCATAGATAACATTTTTCTTTCAGTTTCTTGTTATACTTCCAGTGTTTCTTTGTGCAAAAAATAAACAGAACAACATATGTACCTTGAAAGAAAAATGATTTCCCTTGGATCATGTGACTGGTCCACGACAGGGTGAGAGCTGAGAACTCGGTCTTCTATTTTCTGTGAGTCCTTATTCCATCATGCAAGGTGTCACTCCCCAGCAAACTGCCTGCCTTGATGTTCTACAATTACCAGTTTAAAAAGCCAGTGATCTCTTCTGTGCCAGCTTTAACCTAACCCTTAAATAGCATTCACATTCTGAATAAGAGACATTGTGAGAAGTAGGCTTTTATTTATCTAGGCTTTGCTTCTATTTTTCATGTTCAGTTTTACAGTCAGAACCTTTATTGTTCACTGTATCACTACTGGTTGTGCACTTGGTTAATAATAACACACACGTATGTCTAATCAGTGAATTAATTGTATATATGCTGAGCATAAACATTTATAATTCATACATGGACGCTTTTGAGACAGGAAGTAGCTTTACTAATAATTACTCTTGAACAATGCATATAAATTTGAGTGACATTCCCCTGGTTCTGTAAAGCATTAACACAGTGCCTGGCACATAGTAAGTGTTCAACAAATGGTAACTTTTAGAGGAAGCTTTATCAAAAGAGGTGAAAAGAGTGACAATTTACTTAAGAGCTGCTCCCTTCAAAATTAACATGCAGCAATGGGCTCTGGTGAGAAAAGTGTTGTCCTTCTTGTTCTGTATGTGACGTGGAATGTGAAATCTGCTAGACTTACTGCCTAAGAAGCAAACTGGGAATGTGAGGAATTTTGGTAGAAAATCTTCCAGGTGAAAATATTTTCTAAGGGGAGGAACTTGGGAGACCAAGGTCCATGGCCACAGAAAAATCAGTGTACAATTGGGAATATTGGAACTAATATTTTAAACAAAATACTAGAATTCAGAGTCGACTTGTTTTTCAGGTTATTTGAAATATTTTTTATTGTTTGGTCTTACTTCATGGAGGAAGAGAGTGAAGTTGGGAATGTTTTTAAAGTGGTTTGTCCCAGGTGACTCTCCTAGGATTAGAAGATGTGCTCCCAATTTCTAATGCCATTTCTCAAGGAATTCGTAAGTTGCTTTCTTACTGGTGTTGCATAGGATTATCTGTAATGCAGGACTACCTTTATAAGCTATCATTTTCCTGGGGAGCAGGCATGCTGAGAGGTGATTCATCTTCCTCCCTCCCTCCCAACGTGAGACTTTCCTCCATCTCTGAGGTCTGATTGCTAATGTTTCAGCACCAGCTGCAACCCAATCCTTCAGCAAGCACAGCTGAGCTAAATTAATCTAATTTTTATAGCCTTTGCACCCCAGATATCAATCTCGTGGGGAGTGAACGCTCCCTGAGCCAGGCATGGATTCCAGAGCTCCTTATCACTGTCCCCATTGTACTCCTGCCCCCAAGCTGCAAGCAGCCCTGTGGGCATCACAGAGCTCCAAAAACATTAGTCCCCACAGCCGGCTGGCTTCCTCAGGCCACTGCGCCTAATGAGCTGGCCGTTGCCCGTAAATCAAGTTAAGCATGCACAGTTCAGGCTTTCATCAGGTGAGCCCTGTTCAGCAATGCCTTTGAAGGAGGGGCCCCTGTGGGCGGCAGAGGCTGTGCGCTGCCCAGATAAACACCCCATCTCAAAGATGTTGTTCTGTTTTGCAGACAGGCTTGTCGTTAGTGGGAGGAAGCGTGCTGCGTTGCCAAGTACCAGGGGTGGACTGATTTGACTTGGGAGCCAAGGAAAAGAAACACACATGCTCACATGCATCCTCCCAAAAAGCCTGACTGGAGACATGAGGAAAACAGAAGGCAGAAAAGACGTACATCCCATCCTCTCACCTGGGGATGTGCTAGCGCCAGGCAGTGAGCAGAGATTTGGCACATGCGGCCCTGATGGGATCTGTCATGAGGACCCTGAACAGTGTCTTAGACACACTGAGTGCCAGCTTGGGGCCCAGCTTCCAGTGCCTTTCCACTTTCTTACTGCTGAAGCCTTCCCAGGCTTCTCTATCTGCCCGTCTTCTGTGCCCTCCCTTGTAATTACAGTCTACAATGGTCTACTAGTAACTGACAGTTAGAAAACAAGAAAGAAGCATAGCAAATGCTAATTTGTTATGCTTTTACTTTTTTGAGCCACCTAGGACAAACTGTTTTTTTACATTGGCTTTCAATCTCTCTCTACTTAGTACTCAGCAAGTGCTCAGTAAATTTTACATTGGGTTTTCTAAATTTCTTCAGAATTATTTCATTTTTATTCATTTATTAATAATAATGATATTTAGTAAATATTTACAAAATACCCAATATTTACCAAGTACCAAGATGCTGCTCCAGGTGTGGGGATAGAGTGCTGAACTAGAGAGACAAACTCCTTCCATTCTACGGGAGAACAGACAATCATTGAGAAACCAATTGCAAGGCAATTTCAGATAGCAATGCTGATGGAATTTCAGATGGGTATTGGGAAATGATAAATAAAATTGACATGGGAGGGGAGGTAAAGAGGGTTGCTGGTGGTGATGGCAGTGGTTTTTGAAAAGTAAGGCATCTGGCGAGTCACCCCTGTAGTGATCACGTTTAAGCTGAAGACTATTTGATATGAGGAAGCAAGACACCTGAAATAAGAGAATTCCAGGCAGAAGATAATCAAATACAAAAATCCCTAGGTAGGATAAAAAAGGTCCCCTTGAGGGACAGGGAGAAGAGCAGGGAGGAAGGATCACAGTGAGATTACAGTAAGAGAGCAGCCTGGTGGAAGAGATGGGGTTGGAGGGCAAGTGGAAGCCATGCCTCTCATGAGTGCTGGGAGGCAGGATCAGATATGGTCCCTGTCACCCTCTGAGTGAGGCTACCCCGTGGAGCAGCAATTTTGAGCCTCCTTACAGGTTTGCAAACCAGGGCTCAAAGAGGCCAGTGGATTTGCTGGAGTTCACACAGATGCTAAGTGACAGAACAAGGATTTGAAGCCAGGACTTAATTCTGAACCCATGCTTTATCCACAGTAGTTTCCAGCTATCTAAGCCTCAAAGAGATGAGGATTTTGTTAGGGTGACAAAATTTAATCATATGAATAACGAGAGCAAAAAATATAATTCATGCTGATTTGAATTGCACAGTGCTGGTGGTGGCTACTCTACCATTTCAGGTTTTTTTGTTTTGCTGTTTTTTCTTTTAAGCAATTGGTAACAGACCCTCCTATAATTGTTAAGAGAAGCAAAATTTATTGCAGCCTCTGACAATGTGATTCAGAAAGCATCCACTTCAGTTATTCTCATATCAGCCTCCATGGCCTCAAGTCTTGTCTCATCTCAGTGTCATTGGCACATGGCAAAGACAACGAAAGGTCACATGCATCCAGGCTAAGGCACACTTCAGAGAAACACAGGCAGTTCTCTCCCTTGACAGGATATGTGTATCACTTGTGTGAGTCTTCATAAGAATGAAAATCTCAAGGGAGGAAAACATTTCTTTATTGCTATGAAGACTTCAGGGTTTTAAGAAATATTTCAAGGAAGGAGTTGTGATTAGAAAAGTTCTAATGAGAGTCCCTGTGAATTTGACAAAAGGAAGCGATATTTGACAGTAAAGGTGATTAATGCAGCTGTAGAACAGAAGCCAGTGAAATTCATATCTTCCCTTTCCTCTGGAGAGTTATTAATGAGGCCAGTGACCTTCTCCTTCTCAAACTGAAATTTTACTCAGTCAGTCATTGACTTCTCTCCTAGCAAAAATAAAATAGAATATAGCTATTCAAATTCTTGTTACAAATACTCCATCAGGTCTTGCAAATGATTCGGAGCTGGATAATACATACTCCCCTATATAATAGCAATCATGAGAGCAGAACTAGCGAGTCTACAAACAGATCTTCTCTCACTGATTTAAAAAATGTGCTTTGTAACACTTAGTGAAATCTGATGCAAGGTAAAGAATGCAGAGATAATGTATGAATTCATGTGAATGAATTATGAAATAGAGTAGTTGGAATGTTTAAGTGAAATTTTGAGTTAGTGATGATGAGGAGTGAACTATAGAAATGAAAACAACTACAATCTTTAAACATTTAAGATGGAAAAGTATGAGGATCATTTGTTCCAGAGCATCCAACATATATGGAGTAGAGCATAGAAGTATGAAATACAAGTAGATTGGAGCATATTGTAGATGACCTTGCATGTCTGAGGGTGGAGTCAATTCTCAGTAGGCAATAGGAAATTATAAAAAGTTTTAAAAATAAAATTCCTTTTTGGACGTTTACCACATGTTGGCAGCTGTCGTTTGGATTGGGGGAAGAAAGACAATAGTGAGACATTCAATTTGAGAATTTTGGAAATAATCTGAGTGAGATACGATCAGGACTTAAGATGGCCACAATGGTAATAAAAAAAAGGTAGGGACTTGGGTGTGAGTGGTTGTAGAGTAATTGTTTCCTCTAATCCATGTATTCTTTCACCCCTCTATATCCCAAAATAACTAGTTAAAGATAGAAAAACTAAGGGAGCCATTGATGGGTCTTTAAAAAGAAATATGAAAAGAGAGAAGTAGAGAAAGCTGATTTCAATAGAATATGCTTATTAATTAAGATGTTAATAAAAATGTTAATCATTCAGATCCAGCTCGTCTTGAGCAGTTGTATGTGTTTCCTTTGTAGAGGGTTTTGTTTAAAAAGTTGAGTCCATTTAAAGAAAAACCTTTAATAAATTAAAGAGAATATGGCAAAAACATCAAGTTGCTTAAGAAATGACCTAAGTTGGAACACTAATTTAGATAAACAGGACTGACTTTGCTGTGCCCTAAAATTATACTGAGCTTTCCTGTGCTGACTTGTGCAATGACCCACCTGACATCATTTGCCCAAATCTTCATATCTAATGTGAGGCTGTCCGGAGGGTCTATTACCAATTGCTTCTCTTAACAATCTTCTAGGGCTAAAACAGGGAGTTTAAGAAACACCAGGGTCACCTGCTGTATTAAAAAAGAATCATGCTGTACCTGGTCTCTGATAATTGTGGCATATATTTAATAGCTTGATTCTTAACTATGAAAATGCCACAACGAATTGTGCTAGTTACAATGTGTAGAAATGCAAGGGTGCAGAATTACCGTCATTGGAATCATTGATAAGGAAGATGTGCTGCATATACCAAGTGTGGCACTAATATAGGGATGACGTTCATTACCACTGTACCCGCTAGACACAGGCTGTTTTGGAATCGTAGAGAAAAATGCATGGAAAAAGGCTTGAGGAGAATGTTCTCTCATTACAAAATCCACCACCTGGCTGACTGGAAAGTTCCAGAAACAGTTGTAGCCCTTGGCCAGAGGTGACAAGAGACTTCTATGACCTGTCCTTGTATTCTCCTAAACCTGGTCTTTCTTTCTGTCATAACTTCCCTTCTATTCAGTCATGGATGTTTGCTTTTCCCCTGAAAATTGGCTTTTCTTTTCTTTGCCAGGGATGATCACTGGTGCCTTCAGAAAGAGCCCCCTTCCACCTCCTACCTCATGGGCACGTGGTACCTCTGGCACCCACCAGCCCCAGAAGTTCTTGCTGAGGCCTTCTGGGCATCTCTGTCAAAGGCCATTTGTGACAGAACTTGAGAAAAATAACAAAGCAGCTGTCCCCTCAAGCCCTCTAAGGAATGTGAAAACGGGAGTGGGGACACATAGGCTCTTTGTGCCCTCAGGTACACAGTGTCAGCTCCCTTCTCTGGCTGGCAGGGCTAAGTGACAGAATACAATGAAATGTTCAATTGGGCTGGGTCGGGTGAGTCTGGACAGAGGATGCATTTTATTTAAAGAAAGTAACATTGTGCCTCCTGCCAAAGTGAGGTAATTTCCTTCCCTTCTCTATACTTCCTAGCGTTCCAGATTTATACATTTTTACAGTGTTTGCCAAAGCTCACCTAAAGAAAGCAATTCTCAAATAAAAAACTTAAAGAAATATTTTTGTTCAGGGCCCAGACCCATAAAGAATAACTACCATGGGCTTAAAAAATTCCAACTAAATTTTACAGCTAATTACTTAAATAAACCTAATAAACAGACCAGGTTTGTCTCACTGAAAAAAAGACCATAAACATACAACCCACCCTCAAGTTCGATAGAATCCATTAGAAAATGCCTCACTCCACCCCATCTTCCCATTGGCTTTATATTTAGTAAGTTATTTTGTCTCTGAAACCAATATGCTTGTGTAAATTTGAATATGTAGGTTTATTTGTGAAACAATATAGTAATTACTTTGCAAGTACTGGAGAAACAAAAGGTCTGTTCACAGAAAGTCAGAGATTTCTTTTTAATCATATGTGAGCCAATAAGAACTCTAATATGATTCTGGACGTTCTCCTAAAAACCAATAAGGAAACAAATAACCACCTTTCAGGTGAATTGCCTGTTTTAGAGTACCAAACAGAACCAAGTAAAAACTCCCGTCTGGGTTGGGAGAGTCAGTATTTCTCCCTAGAATTACTCTAGTGATTGATTGTAAAGTCACCAACTCACAGATGCAGCCACTATAGAGAACAAAGGGGCAGGCTGAAGTCACCGTATCTGTAGTGCACTGGGCCCTCTCTTGGGCCATTCACTTCACACTCTCACTTAAGTCTTCTCTACAGCTCCACAGAAGAGCTCACTTTACAGTTTAGGAAGCCGAAGCTGATTGAGATTAGGTAGCTCGCCCAAGATTCCCAAAGCTAAAAAGTGGTCCAAGATATATCTGATGGTACTATTATCTCCTTAATCAATTTTTAAAACTGTTCAATCTATTCAACAGCATATTCATTTTTATATTCTCTAGGACCTAATACACAAATAATAGCCTCTTAAAGTAATCACTGGGTTTTGAAAGTAATTCATTTATCCACACATTCTTCAATACTAGAATTCATGGCAAGTTTGAATAGCAATGTGCAATAGTTGGTAGAGAAGACAGAATGATTCTTTCTACACTGGACGAACGATGGTGGTGTTCATTTTAAAGAAGTGATCTCAATCTTTTAAATGTAAAGACCTCTTTCATTTGTCAAAAAGATTTGGGTACCCCATGTCCCTTAAGATAATGCTTAACATCTCTTAATTGAGAATATATATATCCACTCAAAATTGATAACCATTTGAAATAAGCATTTTATTTCATTAACCCATCTACAAATATTGGCAAAACTCCAACTCATACCCTGGAGATGGAAGAGTGCCTAGCAGAGTCTAGAGACACATGGTCCCCATAGCATTCTGTCCCTAGGCATCCGTGACCTCAGGCTGAGAAACACTGTTTCCAAGATCAGCAAAGAGGAGAAGTGTGTGAAAAAAGGAAGTGCTGATCTGCAGTCTGCCTTGGAGACCAGGGACTCTGAGGAGACAGTAGCTCTAGAAAGGAAGGGGTACAACATGGACATAGGGAGGGGAGCACTACACACAGGGGTCTGTTGGGGGGGAAATAGGGGAGGGACAGTGGGAGGTGGGGAGGTGGGGAGATGGGGAGAGATAGCATGGGAAG